>ML819442.1:0-43597 GCA_009831015.1 Picea engelmannii
CTCTTTCTCATCATATCATCATATTCATCATTCATGTAACAAACACAATCAAGGTTTTTTGACAACCAAGAACAAAATCATCATCTCATTTAACCAATAAAGACAAGATATCATTTTAAAATGCACTAAAAAAAATCAATCAAGCCATTAGAAAAATGGAAATGGCAAAGTAAAAGTAAAATTGTACCTATGATTATTGTTCCTCAGTCCGTTTCCACCACCTCCAGGCAACCATGCATTTTCTATACCAGTGGACCTGCAAGCAACAATAAGAAAAAGAAAATGTACGAAGGCTTTCGTGCTAAAAGCTGACAATAAAACCAAACAAATTAGAGATCAACATGAATATTCAGAATTACAGCAATATAATCATAGTGGATCTCTCTCATGTGATCATAAACTCATCGATATATCCAACAAGCAAGCTGATGGAGATCATCCTCTGTTTCGTGTTTCTCATCAAGTGATGGAACATGCAGTAGTCTCTATAGACGGTTGTGTCTCTCTCTGTAGTCTCTACCTTCACTACACAACTCGTCACAGTACATACACGCAGACACAGACAGCGCACATACGAAACGAAGAGCACAACGAACTGCTGACAGAACAGTTATATTTACTTATTCTTTTCTTTAATATTTTATTTTAGGAAAGAATATACTATTAATTTTTTTATAATAATTTTTTATTAATTTAATTTCGAGAAAGCTGAAAGAAGTATATCTGGACGGTAACGTACACAAATGCGAGAGAGTTTTCCAATCTGTTGTGTAGGATTGAATGCTGCAACACATTGTATATACACAATCAAGCGGCTTTTTTTATACAATCTTACCTCATGTGGGGCCTATTAACTAGGATCATCTCAGTGTTTTCGACACATAAACAGATATCTAAAATAACTTTAAAAAGAAAAAAAGTTAACTTTAAAGTAAAGCGTTGTGGAATAACATGGAGTGAATTAGAGTTGGGATTTGGGATTATACATAAAATCTTTTACTACTAATCAACTCTACCAATTCATTTAGAGAAAAATAAACTTTACCAATTTATTTAGAGAAAAATAATAAGTATAATTTATTTAGAAAAAAGAAATTAAATATGATGAAAGACTATTAAACTTGAAATTAATTATCAACAAATTTTAAGTTTAAAAATTTATTTGGATAAAAGAAGAATAAATATAATGAAATGATTGGAAATAAATAAAACCCTAAAATGCAATGAAATGATTAGAAATAAATAAAACCCTAAAAAATAATGAAATAACTAAAAATAAAAAAAACCATGAAATATGTTAAGAATAGTTAGAAATATATAAAATCTTAAAATTATTAAACTAACTTAATTATGACAAAAAGACTTACTTACCACTGAATTGAAAAATGTAATCCTTATTTATTCCTTTTTCTTTGTCCATCTCTATAAACATTGAAAGAAGCTTCCAGGAATCTTAATAATTGTTCTGAAAAATAAAAAATAAATAATCACACAATAAATATTTTATCTAGAAAATTTTAATTTAAAAAAAAAACTGAAATTAAAATATACACAAAACAATTTAAAAAATAACCCAATGTAAATTCATCTACTTAATCAATATCAAAATAACAGGGATTGGTGTCCTCATTTCTCAGCGCTGCCCGATATTCTTTACTCTCAAATTACATTTACCAGAAATGAAATAACATATCTTCTTCTGCTGCAGATCAAGGCGCCTCTTCTGCTGTTGTAAATCAGGGCCTCTTCTGCTGTTGTAAATCAGGATGAGGTGCTGCCTCCTCCTCTTCCACCGTTCCAGAAGCTGCGTTCCAACGGTGATCATGGCCACTCCCATCAATTCGTTGCCTCCCCTTATGAAGCTGGTGCTGTTCTCCTCTTCTCTTCAAGTGATGTTTTCCTCCTACTCTTCCACCGTTCAAACCGTGTCCGACTCTCTTAAAAACACAAATGGAGATACTACTGCGCTTAAAGGACATCGATCTTGACGGCTTCATTGGTGTTGTTCTCCTCTTCTCTTCAAGTGATGTTCTCCTCCTACTCTTCCACCGTTCAAACCGTGTCCGACTCTCTTACAAACACAAATGGAGATACTGTGGACATCGATCTTGACGATCTTGAATTCATCGCTATCATTGATATCTATATCTGTATGGACACCTGCAGATTGAAAACACAGTTGACAGGAAAGAAATATTCCAGTGAAAAGAGAAGAGAGCTCCAAACCCTAATAATCCATACCATCGTGAAGAAAGAAAAGTAGAGCAAAGAAGGTAGAGGAGTGGGCTATTAAATTTGATTGAAATAAACAAAACTTGGAGAGATGAACTGGTAAATATTACGGCGGCATCATTTTTAGAGCCGTTGGGAAACAAAAAGGTAACTATAAATTTTAAATTTACACTCATTTATTTACCGCAGCATCATCGAGCCGTTGGGAAACAAAGAGCCATTGGGAAACAAAACGGTAGCTATAAAATTTAAATTTACACTCAGTTATTCATTTATAATTATATTTCATCACATGTGTCATGATCATTATCCAACAGATATAACATTTTAAATTTAAATTTAAAAAATATGAATTCCTTCTTATGCTAAGTCTTGAAAAAAAACGCACCATCAGTGATCATGAAAAAAGCATGAATTAATTTGATTAAAAAATATTATATTAATAAAAAAATTGTATGTTATTTATTTAAAATATTATATTAATGAACTTATATAACATTTATATCTAATTATTGATTTATCTCCAATATTATTGAATCATAATGTAGATTTGCAATTTCAATAACTTAGAAATTTAACTCTATTATTTTATAGTCTCTAATTTGGATTACTACAAGTTTTTGTTAATAATAATTTAAAATGATTATTATTTTCTTTAAGAATTTAAAATGGTTTTTCATTTATTGATGATGATGATTAACATCCACCAAATTGGTCTATCCGATTTTAAGAGGGTAAGTGATTACTCGTGATTCTTTAGAATTTTGTTTTGTGCTGGAAAAGCATTAAGAGAAGCTTTCCAAGATCATCATATTTTTGTTGAGTTAAGAGGTTAGGAAGGTTGGTAGTGTGATAAATATTTTGAAAATGAGATTAAATATGGGTATAGGTTGGACAATCTAAAAGAAAGTGCTTTTCATCTTCAACCTTCTTAGTGTTACAAAGGTGACAAACTCTTTCATCCTATGGGGTTTTAGGAATTGACCAACTCCCAGTTTCACTATGGAGCTCGTGAGAATTTGTTCTTATCTTAGCAATGCTTATTTTTTTCTTTACACTTGGAAAAATAGATAGATAATTTTGATCTTCTAAATTAGGGTTGATTACATCTTTATAATACCTTAAATTTTTTTTTTTCCTCTAACTCTTTATCACACCACATTTTTTCTTTAAATTTTGATTTGATATTTTTTTTTAATAGTTTCTTTATTCTGCAAAATGGTTTCTTCCATGATTCCCCAATAGTTTATCCAAGACCAGGCGTCCTTATACCGTCCTAGCTTGAGTCGATGGTGATTATGACTTGAGTTTGAAGCAATTTTAGGTAGCCTCTTGTCTTCCATGTTGTTTAACATGTTCTTATACATTAGGTATCTAGTCATAGCCATGCTCTCAATGGGGGAGAAGCTTGTTTCTAAGAGGAGGATGGGATAGGTTGTATTTCCTTTAATTTTGAGATTATAGGTTATAAAATTCTTTTGTATTTGCTCTATCTTTCTCTAGGATTAACCAGAGATACTACTACAGCCCAGACATCACATCCATAAAGAATAACAAGTGTAACAAGAGTCTCAAAGAGGAGCTTATTCTTATCCCAACTCCAAACATCAGCTCATTTACAGTTGTTTTCAAGCCCATAAAATAATAAGAATACTAAGCTTATCATTAAATAACAACTATTATTTTTCCAATCACGTTTTTTTATTAAATGGTTATTTTTAATAATGTTTAGCACATAATATTGGTATTGATATGGGCATTTTGAAATTTAAACAAAATCATAATCAGTAGTCATATTGTGTCATTGTTTCTCTAAGTGCATATTATATTCTATCAAAATCATTTTAAAATTATAATAATGAAGGGCTTTATCACTAGTAATTTAATTAAACTTTTTGAATTTAAAACTATTTTGGATTTTTTTTTATAATTATTTCTATACTCAATATGAAGTTGAAAAGTGAAATTTAAATAAAATATTAATAATAATAAAATATTTCAATTTAGACCATACATAATGTTCACATTAAGTTTCTTATTACTTGAATATGTGCTTTTTACATCCTTGTAAGAGGGAGATGTGTAACTTAATATAGTAATATAGAGTTAAGAAGTAAAATTAAAAAAATAAACATTATTAGAAAAAGTATTTCAATCCCCACCACAAATAAAAATTTCAATGTACATCTTAAATTTTATTTATATATGATGATTATGATTGATGGTGGTGGTGGTTAAAGTGTATCATCACTGGTCTATGAAACCTTAATGATTGAAATTTATTGAGAGAAAGGTTCCAAGATCATTAAACTTTCCATGGCTTAGAAGTTTAGTGGGTATTATGACAAATATTGTTAAATTCAAATCTAATTTCAGTGGCACTCTAGGATAAAGTTCTTTCCATATTCAACCCTCTTGCATTCACAATGGTGACATATATTCTTTCCTACCACTAAACGTTAGATGGCTTAGAAGGTTAGTATGTATTTTAACAAATATTTCATGTTCTTGTACATTAATGTAATGCTCATTAATAGTAATCATTAATCAAATAAATTATTAACCATTAAATGATCTATAAACATGGTTGAATTATTTTGTAATATTACTAATAGATTCATAATTTATAATTGCATTTCTAATTCTATTAAATAAAAAAATATGAAGTAGAAAACTACTACATAATTCTCATTTCCCATGTATACTTGTTTTTGAAAATAATAATAATAATAATAATAGCATTATGCATCATAATTTTGAAAGTTACCTAGAAATGACTTTTCATTTTCATGGTATGTTGTCATGTCACTATAATTAATAATCATCATATATTGTCATGCCACTATAACAAATAATCAAAGAAGTTTTAAGGGTTTTAAATAACTATCATTTAACAAACTTAAAAAGAAAGAGAAATCCCCATAGAATATTGTTCTTCCTCTCTTTATCAAGACTTGTTGGCAATCTTAACCAAACATCTACAAATTCAAAAATGCTCATTTCATGATATAAAAGGATCCAATGATCCTATGAAGTGCATAAAATTTCTTGTCCTTAATAGATTGGTAGGTTACTCAGAAAAGAAAACTAAGCTAACTTTGTGTCCACCTCCTTGCATAAAATAAGTAATCCTATGCTTTTCATATACTCATGCTCACAATTCTTCTATTACATTTAACTCTTAAAAAAATATTTATCGATAACTAGCTATGTATTTCAAATAATTTTAAAAGTATTGAACTTAAGATAACCACCATTAGCACTCAATAGTTACACAAATGTCACTTAACTAAACCAATTCCTAGGATTTTCATTTTCTAGAACAACCTCAAACCCTCCACACATCGCGCATTCTGAACATACCCATAAATTATAATAGTCCATGCTACCACATTTTGTTCAATAATTTTTTCAAACACTTGGTGTGCATTCTCCAATCCTCTTTCAGGACTTCAACTCAATGCATCCCCATAGAAGAGGTGTATAAATATTTTACTCTTATAGGGAAATAGTCTCCTCAATTTGATCAATGCTCCATTCATCGGCTCCAAATTCCCTTTCCATTTCCAACTCTCATGGTACCAACCAATTTCCTCCGAGCCATATTCATGAAAAACTTATTTCCATGAGACCTATGAGCTTTGTGGGTCCATAACTAGTGTTAGATTGCAAAATGTACTCAACATGGATTTTACCATGTGTTGGTAAGTATCCAAAATTAGTGAAGCTAGCTTCTTCCATATCACATGTATCATTCCTTTAATATTTCCATCCTACAATTTTTTTGTATTCTCCATGTACCCGCCACTCAAAGCATTGAAGGTGTCAACCGAAGTAGAAGAATGTCGTGTGATTCTTGAAAGCACTAAAGGTGTCAACCGAAGAAGAAGAAACCCCTTTAATTTTATCATTGATTTATCTCCAATATCATTGAATAATAATGTAGATTTGTAATTTCAATAACTTAATAATTTAACTCAATTTTTAATGTTTATTATTTTATAGTCTCTAATTTAAATTACTACAAGTGTTTATGTTAATAATAATTTAAAATGATTATTATTTTCTTTAAGAACTTAAAATGGTTTTTCATTTATTAAGAATACTAAACATATCATTAAATAACAACTATTATTTTTCCAATCACATGTTTTTTTATTAAATAGTTATTTTTAATAATGTTTAGCATATAATATTGGTATTGAGATGGGCATTTTGAAATTTAAACAAAATCATAATCAACTTTGGCTTTGGAGTCATATTGTGTCATTGCATTGTTTCTCTTAGTGCATATTATATTATATCAAAATCATTTTAAAATTATAATAATAAAGGGCTTTATCACTAGTAATTTAATTAAACTTTTTGAATTTGAAACTATTTTGGATTTTTTTTATAATTATTTTTATATTCAGTATGAAGTTGCCTAATATGAAGTTGAAAAGTGAAATTTAAATAACATATTAATAATAAAAAAATATTTCAATTTAGACTATACATAATGTTCACATTAAGTTTCTTATTACTTGAATATGTGCTTTTTACATCCTTGTAAGAGGGAGATCTGTAACTTAATATAGAGTTAAGTAAAATTAAAAAAACAAACATTATTAACAAAAATATTTCAACCCCCACCACAAATAAAAATTTCAATGTACATCTTAAATTTTATTTATATATAATGATTATGATTGATGGTGGTGGTGGTTAAAGTTTACCATCATTGGTCTATGAAACCTTAATAATTGAAAATTATTGAGAGAAAGGTTCCAGGATCCTAAACTTGATGGCTTAGATGTTTAGTGGTTATTTTGACAAATGTTTTTAAATTGAAATCTAATTTCAGTGGCACTCTAGGAGAAATTTCTTTTCATATTCAACCCTCTTGCTTTCACAATGGTGACATATATTCTTTCCTACCATAAACGTTCGATGGCTTAAAAGGTTAGTCTGTATTTTGACAAATATTTCATTTTTTTGTACATTAATGTAATGTTCATTAATCGTAATCATTAATCAAATAAACTATTAACCATGAAATGATATATAAACATGGCTGAATTATTTCGTGAAATTACTAATAAATTCATAATTTATAATTGCATTTTTAGTTTTATTTAATAAAAAAATATTAAGTAGAAAACTACTACATAATTCCCATTTCCCGTGTATACTATTTTTTGAAAATAATAATAATAATAATAATAATCCTTTCTCATCTCCCTTGTTGTCAAAAATATTTTCCACTACAATCTTCCCTTTGTGCTAATGGATCGTCCTTGGGAAAAATACCTCTACAAGCCCTTGACCATGGCTTCCATTGTTGGATACCCCAATACCATGCCTAAAGAAAATAACAAATGGTTTCTTGAGTTTCCGAGAAACAATGTGGTCATAGCTAAAGATCACCTATATGCAATCGGTCAAAACATGGAAAATGAAGGAGTGGAACAAGAATATGTGGCAATGAAGATACTAGTCACGTCCTTGACTGGAGATTCCCAAAGGTGGTTCAAGGCATTGTCTAATGATCACCTCAAAACATATGAAGACTTCACTAAGTTATTCAAGAGAAGATGGGAAATAAAGAAGGATAGTGGAATGTGGATGACTAAGTTCAATCAGATTTAGAAGAAGGAGAGCGAGACAATGAGTGAATTTGATATGATATTTGACAAATTGTATAGCAAGATCCCAAGGATTTATGCCCATCATATATGGTTTTTTGTCTCCTCTATGTGAATTCATTTGAGGGGTAATATGGTTTCATCCCAAGGGATAAGAAACCCAACACTTTGGCATTGGCCAAAGAGTACAATGCAAATATCGAGGAGAATGTTCTCCACTCCAAGTTTGATCCTTTTTAGCATCCTTGTGCTAAAATAGAAGCAAAGACGGACATATAAATAAATATTACACCCGATCGACTAGCTCTCATATCTCAAAACATTGATCATATGAATACTCAGAATAAATTTCTGACTCGATTAACGAATTTGGAGAGAAATTGAAATCCTCTGAGACGTCCATTCGTCAGACAACAGAAGGATGTTATAGGATGGAAGGAAAGGACTCAATAGGAGGAAAATGATCCTGATGTTTTAAATCTTGTTGGGATGGTCAGCATTCATGTATCCGACTGATTCTCTCCTTGTCAAGAACCTCATCCAAAAGTGGAATTCCTCAGGAGAGAGGAGGACTCACCTAACAGTATGGACTTCATAGATACACTATTATGTTTCCAAGATGATAATGATGATGATGATTATGTTTACATCACATAGGAATAACTTGATGAAGTGAAAAAAAGAGTAGCTAGAGAAGGTTGGCTAAAATTACTTAACTGAGGATCAAAGAAAAGAATTGAAGAAGAGGGAAATACTAAGTTATGCTAGAAGGAATAAGATTCCTATATATACTTCAGTTCATACAAAACCAAAGAATCAAGCTCCATCACAATCGATAAAAGAATATCCTTCTCAATTTTCAAAGAGATTTGATCTGCCTCTCCCACCTCCATACCTTGATTTGCTTCTAAAACCAACACAGCAAATGAACAAATTTAGTTGAACATAGATTTCCTATCCATGATCAGTAAGATGAATATGTCTGTTCCTATGGTATAAATCTGCAAGATTCCTTCCATGAGAAGAAAATTCTTGAAAGAATTGAAGGTGTCAACCAAAGCATAAGAATCCCCTCTCATTTTGAACACCATGTACCATGGATGAAAAAGGGATGCTAACCCTCCCTTTTACATATCTGTTGGTGTGAATTGTCTCTGCCAGATTATGGGGTCTCGACAAATGTGATGTCTTTGAAGGTCATGAAACAACTTAGTTTGAAGACAACTCACCCATATGGTATTTTTTGTGGAATTGATTCCAAGAAGGCGAAGGTTTATGGTCTCATAGAAGACGTGGAAGTCTAGTTGGAATATTTCCCTCGCATTGGACTTATCATGAATCTAGTGGTGATTGATGTTCCTGATGCTTGGGGCATGCTCCTATCAAGGAGTTAGGAATCCACCCTTGGTAGATTTCTCAGTGTCAACCTCACTCATGCACACATTCCTATGGGAAATGGTACCTTCAAGATTCTCTATAACCAAGAGGTTTCTAGGAAACATATCTTGGATTGAAATGAACTTGATTATAATAGCGAGGATGATTTTGATGAGGTTCCAGATATCATTGAATATGATCCACCAAACCTAAATTTTATGTAGGATGACTTCATAGATGCGCTACTTCCAATAACAGAAAAATACAAGGAAAATATTGCAAAATTACAAGGGAAGGAGCGAGATTCCATCAAAGAATTAAAGAAAGAAGAAAATAAAAGGGACAAAGAACTTGAAAATGCATTAATGATACATTTAACATATAACTTCCTTGGTATTCCTAGTCTGAGAATATACCTTACATCAACCACAATGAAGGAATCCTTGCACTCATGTGGGATAAGAAGAAGGGCAAACCCAAGTATGATCAAAATAATAATTTATTTTGGCTTGGCCCTTACGTCATCAAGAAGAATTCTAAGAAAGAGAAGTACTACTTTCCCACCATGGATGGGAGAAATATGCCATTACCAGTGGATGGGTCTCTTCTATGAACCTATATTCAAGGAACTTGTCTTCTTGAGGGCCCAAGCCCCAGGTACGTAGGTAGATCATCTTAATTTCCTTCATTTTCATCTCGATTTCTCATGATAGTTTAGTTGCATTTAATTTTTTATTTTCAGTTTTCTCTACTTGCATTATTGATTTACATATTTTTCTTTCATCATATTATATCGATTTTTTTTTTTTTCTAGATTAGTTGTCAATTTTGAAGTGTTGATTTTTTTATATGAGCATAAGATGAGTGAGCCACCCTGGATTTTATAGTTTGTTGTTTCAATGTGGGAACATATCTAACCAAGATATGTTGAGTTTCTCATGCACTCTGTGGCGAGTACATGTCCTCAAGTAGGAGCGAGATGTTATCCCCCATTTCTAGAGATAACTAAGGAGATAATGTATCAAGGCCCTCAGGTTGCAGACATGGAATGTTGAGGGATAGATAGACTCGTGATGTCCACCTACATATATGGATACCTACTTCACCACCACACTTCTTTGGTTCATCATGATGGAATTCACCACATTAGCCTATTTCAGAAAGACAATGGATCTTGCTCCATGAGGTACAAGTCAAGTATTGTGGTAAGTGTCACTTTAGTACTTGAGGCATTTGAATATGTTGCATTTAAAGTTACTTTTGATTATAGAACTTCTTCCTGGAAATTATGCTATTTTCTACGTTTCACCTTGGTGTTTGATATTGTGCCCTAGTCAGTTGTCGCCCTTGGGGAAATAGTTTGCTACTGGGTGGTCTCATTGATGATTCATTGTACCATTTTCGATCATACTTATCATTTTCCATACTTCATCATTTTCGTCTCATTATATTTTGGGATTTTTGAGTGTACTAACCCAAGAAGGGATTATACCTCATTTCATGGGAAGAAGGGGTTGAAGGCCTAGGGGGAAATTAGATGGAAAAACATAAAAGATAAAATTATAGCCTTCTAGTTTCTCACCCAAAGAGGTCTCTAGAAAAATGAAATGTCTCTCTTAAAATAATTGAAGACCTTCAAAAAACAAATTTCACATATATAAATGTCCCACTTGTTGAGGGATCTACACAAGTGTGGTATACCCTTTTATTTACCCATATGGTACTCTCTGTAACTCTACCTTCAAGTGACATTGTGGTACTTATTTCAAGTCTTATGTTACCCAATTGTAGTACCCAATTGTTTGGGATTTAAAAAAAATTATGACAATAAATGGGCTTTGAAAAAGGATTCATTGGAAACGAAGGTATAGCACACACTCTACAAAGGAACCAATAAATGAGACAATATGAACCATTGTATTTCATGAATACCATGCCCAAAGGTATGACCCCCATGAGGGTCCACCTAGGAAACACCCATTGATTTGAGGAATGACTCACTCAATAGGTCACCATGACAACCCTCACATATGTAAACTTGGCAAGTTACATAGGGTATTTGAGCACTTGTTTAATTTGATAAGGTAGTTTTGGTGCATATGTTTAGGTGGATATTGTATTAAATGTGACTTTACTTGCCATGACACATTTTACTTGAGACCCTTAGAGGGCGCACTCATTTTCCTTTGCAAGACCTAGCTTGGTTGACGATTTGGAGGAACAAGCCTAACTTGGCCCTTCATTGGGGATTGAATCCCACAGGTTGGATGCCATGACCCACACCTTTGGTGAAGACAGAAGATGTGATTTTCCTTTTGAGAAAAGAGAATACATCTTGAAGGAGGATACATATCCCTCATTTTCCCAATGTTTGACCTTGGAAGGTCATAACGTCTCTCCCTTGGGATTGATGTCATGATTTAGGGATAGGGTTTGATGATGGTGGTGGTGATTTGATGAATCATCATGCTTTATGGAGAGAACACCCTATCACATTAAGGGATAGTCTTTGGAGGCCCAATGTCTTCCTCTTCAAGATGAATGTTTTGCTAAAAGTGCAAGACGTCACCCAATTAGGGAATTGCATCATATTTTTATGGTTTATTTTTTGCAAAAATCATTTTTATTTTGTAAAGGGGTAAAATAAAAGAGGCCAACGTCCTTTTTTGTGGTTTACCCTCATATTATGTGGAAAAACAATATATTAAGAAATTTTATAAATAAGAGACCAAATCTTTTTCATTTTAACATAGCTCTCTCATTAGAGAAGACTTCTTAGCTGAAATTTGAGCCCTATATAGGAATTTGAACCCTCTCTTTCTGTTGTGAAATTTCTTTAGATGACTATCTTGGTATATTGTGGAGGTGAGGTGGTGCGCACATTTTTTAGGCTTATCTTTTGGCATGTGGATGGAATGTTCTTGGTAAAATATGATTTTTATCTTGGTATCTTGTGAAATTATTAAGGCATTTCTACATTTTGTTGGTATTTTATTTTGTTTCATCATATTCTTGTCTACAACTATTTTAGGAGTATAAGAGCATAAACCCTCCACCAAGTTTCATCTTATTTACTATTGTTTATGTCACTTTTATGAGGTTGCTAGAGTGAGTAAAAGGGCTTACACCCTCCTAGATTTACCTTTGTTGATTTTGCATCCTCTAGGGAGTAAAAGGGCTTACACCCATAGAGATATTGTGGATACAAATCTTATAAACAAGACTTTATTTACCCAATATATTTAAAGCACTAATCTAAAAATTGCATTGCAGAAATGAAATACTTGCATTGAAAAATGTGTTTTAATGAGATATGTGAATTGTCTAAAGTGGAATCAATTTTACATGCTTTTAGTTTTCTTGAACCACTAGGGCATCTATATTTTCCATGTGTCTCTTTCTTCTATAATAACATTTTTTATAGTCATTAAGTTTGCAGCAAAACACTCTTAAATTCTACTTTACTCACTACTCTACCACTAAAATCTGCTTACAAGTTGTTAATATTGTTAATCTACATGGTATTGGCTATTTGTTGGGAAAGTTGTTTGCTGATTTGTTTGAGTATAATTTTCTATTGTAGAAATATTTTTTTACAGCCATTTGGATATTACAATAATTAACTAAAAACACTACCTAACAACCCTATATTGTCACTAAAGTCTTGCTTCATTATACTTGAGTTAAACTAGTAATTACTAGCTTAGTCTCTTGCATCTCTATTAGGATTTTGGATTCATCTTTATTGCTGAAATATAGAACAACAAGCTTCACTTTCTTTTCCATTTGATATTTTGGCTTCTATTTTTCCATGTTGTCTTGTCTCAGGCATGTATAAAAAAAAATTGCAGGTACAACTCACTTCAGAGACATACCCTTATCCACAAGACTCTTACACAAGCCATTTTCCACATCCTAACTTGAACTATAGAGGTTTTCACTCTCATCTTCTCACTTTCCATTTCATTCCCCCCTAAGGTCACCGAGATTCCCCCATTGTGGTGATTTTCATCATCACTAAAATCAAGAGAGTGTCCATATAATATTACCGTGGGTATATACTCTCACATTTGTCCCAAGTTTGTGAATTGGGTTGGGATTTTCCCAACCTACAATCTGTGATAAAAAATATCATGTGGTAATTCTATAATGAAGTCAAAATATCGATTGAATTCAAGTGAAATGTTTTCACATTTATTGAAAATCTAAAGAGATAGATAAAGCTACTTTGGTTGGAAAAAAGAAGGAAACAACAAAAAATCTCCTTCGTTTCCCTTTTTTCTAAAACAAAAAGAGTTTGGGTCGAATTCATTGGAATTATTAGCATGATTGTTAAGTTTTATTTCTCAAAAAGGAAGGCACATAGGAAGAAAAGGCGCATGGGTAAGGATTGATGGGGTGAAAATGTAACCAGGGATCAAACTTCAACATTCAGTACCCATCCCATTGAGACTTGGAGAACATTACAATCAGCATTCTCCACACAGGAAGGGCTCTAGGCTGGAAAAGGGTGTTGTTTTTGTGACATTACATATTAAAGAGATAGATCAGCCTTTACTCTGTTTTGTTTTCCCCCAATCGAATCACTCAACTTGACTGGATGAATGGAATATTGAGCAATCTCATCTGCTATTCTTTCATTTTTGTGACCTTTGAATTTCAAATTAATCCTAAGGGAACTCAATGAGGGAGTACAAATGATGATCCTGAAGCAATAAGATACATCCTCAGTTTTAAATTGGGAGTCTTTATTTTTCAAGATTAATGCACAAGCATCATCTTGATCTAAGGAAAATATGTAACCAGTTGTTGGTAATTTACTTAGAAAAAAGGAGATGACTCCTAAAATCCCTTTGGCATCCCTGTGGAGGAAATATGCAGTTTTGAATTGGGAAATGTGAAGCGTACATTGGGAAGTTTACTTGAATAATCTTGCAGTAATTAAAGAAAGTCACTGCAATGATGTGGAAATGGTCAACTTTCAACTACGAGAAGTACATTTTTATGAGAAGGAACAAGAAAATCTTCTGGATTACAGATGCGGTAAAATCACAATTTTCTATAAAGGATTATAATGATGATATGGCCCTTGTCCATGATTATGAACATTGAAAAGATGTTTAAATAGTAGGATCAGGATACAAATACTACTAGAGGACTTTTCTTTCATCTCAAACGTTGCAGGACATAAATTCTCTTCAGGAACAATTCGATTTTTTTCTGAAATAATTTGTTTAAATGGATGTCAATGAAAGTGATCTCTAATCATGTGTCTTATAATCATTCATTGGTTTGGGAAATTGCATATGTTGGCCTTTTCCAGGGAATTGTTTTCATTGTGCATAGAGAAAGGTCAATGTCAAATGAATACCATGGATGATAGGTGAATTATGCCTTATGCTAATTTTGTTGATGCCTAAGAGAAATAAATATCCTATCCCAGTGCTCTTTCGTATGTATAGATTGAGTGTCAATTGAAAATGTTATAAGGCTACTTATAAGTTCTTTATGTAACCTTATTTAGATAAGACTTATTCGAAACTCGAGGAGGAATTTGGAAGACTAATTGATAAGAAACATTAGAATCCAGGTTTGAATATCCATAGGGATGAGTAGCATTTATTGTTATCTATTCAAGAACCCATACCAGGAGATCAATGTGAAGGAAAATTTGTCTTTGGCTATGAGATTAAGAAACCCAAGATAGATGGTGAATATCCTTATAGCAAAGCGGCCATGACCTCTCAATTTTACTATGGATTTTAAACTCATTAGTTTGTTTGATTATTTGTTTTGTATTTGGGACAAGTATATCTAGTCTTCACTAATATAATCTGCAACAATGATTTGAGAGTCCCCATTAGAAGGTAGATTACAAAAACTTCCCCTAATATATCTACGCTCTAAAGTCTCAACTGTATTTCTGAATTGAGCATGCATATATTCCCTTCTAACTATGTCATCAAGAAAAAACTAACTTGATATGCTCTCACTAGATTGTTAGAAATATTCACATCTTCTAATGAATATTGAATCAAATTTCTTGACACAATCATTGATGGTTCCATCACAATCATCTGATGAGAGTCTTGTTCTGAGAAATCATTGTACAAGCTCCAAGAAAATTCCAATTTGTAAGACCAATATATAAATTTGTGACTGATAAAATCATAGCGTGTCCCTTCTAGAGATATATTTTTCCATTTCCCCTGCCAAAATGGTACTTGAATTTATGACAATCAACCAAAAGATGAAAGAGTTACCAACACAAATGATATGTGTAGGGTAACTTCATATAAGAATACTTAAACATAGGGATCTTTTAGTATACCACCATGCACCTTCTGCAATACTGAATATTCTCAAATAAACAAGATGGATTTATATAGATGCTCAAATGTCTTGGGCTGGTTTGGAAGTACTAACTGTCGAAAATTTGTCAATGCGCACTTATTGTAACAGTTAAAGAAATTTATTGATGGATTATGAAAAATATTTTGATAGCTAGGGTACTTGGAAAAAGAGGAAATTAGGAGGATGAAAGGTGTTTTCCTTACAATATCACTAGCTTCCACAAGCTGTCAAAGTGTCATAGTAAAAAATTATCCAAAATGATCTAATATGAGTAGTTTTTCTATGGTATAAGGACCCTTGTAACTCCCTCTAGTCTGTCTTTCTATAACATAAAGTTTAAACACGACACACATTTTTTTTGAATGATGTGATCATATATCAACATAGGGTTAAGGCAATGAAGATAACACCTTTTAATTATAAAGGTGGTTAAATAATCAATGGTGATCAATAATTTCCCTTATTTAAGATTTTGATTCCATTGGGAAATTTATCTCAATTTCTTTAACTAGTCTAGATTCTTACACATTACACTAGCTAGCAAGAAATAAACCTATTTGAAGAAAAACTGATAATTATCAAAAATTACATGAATCAACCAAATTGACATACTGTAAGATACCTTAATGGATAATTTTGGAAGTGCAAATAACTATAAAGTTTTCAAACTTGAAACAAGATTTAGCACACTTAATGCATGTCCCACATTTTTGTATGATTTGTAAATGGATACCAATTTGCTCATAATTTCTAACTAGTACCTACAGATTTTTGTTGATGGTTTTTGGTCTTGGAGCCATGGTTTAATCTTGTCGTTGTCACCAAGGTATTCTTTCTTCATCGTTGGTTGTGGCTGGACATTAATAGTGTGGTCTGAAGTTGGGTGTTGGTGAGAATAAGGACAAGTTTGAAAGGAATTTTGGGGCACCTTACTCAGATTGGTTTTAAATTCATTAAAATTTCTCTTTCTATGTGAAATTTTATGGAATAAGGTTTCCTGGTATTTGCAAATTTGATCCCGTTGGACTTATTGAAGGCACATGTAGGTGAGGCTACCCTCAAAGATTCTCTCAATAAGAAATTTTACTCACTTGGCACATTTTGTTTTAATTTTCTGTTTATTTTTAGATGCATGCAATTGAAGTGGAAAAGGAATATAGCCTTAAATTTGATTACATTAATTTGGAAATTAAGAAAGACAAATCTCACTAGGATTTTGGCAAGAGATAAAATTACAGAAATCTTTGACATGTGAAATTCTACAAAGTGTGTAACTGTGAAAAAAACCTAATGCATCATCAAAGCATATTTTACCTCAAGAAACTTACTATGATTTTGGCAAGAGAGAACATTACAAAAATCTTTGACATGTGAAATTATACCAAAGTATGTAACTGTAAAAGAAACCTCATGCATCATCAACCCATATTTAATCTCAGAAAACTTACTATGATTTTGGCAAGAGAGAAAATTACAGAAATCTTTGACATGTGAAATTCTACCAAAGTGTGTAACTGTGAAAGAAACCTAATGCATAATAAGCGCACATTTTACCTTAGGAAACTTAAAACATGTCATATCAGAGTGCCTTCACATTCTCTATCACATCCATATGAAATATATAAGAGCTAATTCCAAGAAACAGTTAAATTTAATGTTAATACAAAGGTTATTCACAGATCAACCAGCCAACAAAAACACAAAAAACGCTCAAATATGCAAGGTACAGAAATCATCATTGGTGGTGGTTAGTGTCTATCATCATTGGTCTATGAGACCTTACAAAAATTAAGAGATTACTTGGTTTTCTTTAAAATCTTATTTTTATGACTGAAAAGTATTAAGAGAAGCATTCTGATATCACTAAACTTTCATAGGTATTTTGACAAATATTTTGAAATTGAGATCTAATTTGGGTCGCAGTCTAGGAGAAAGTTCTTTATGTATTCAACCCTTTTTCTTTCACAATGGTGACAAATATTCTTTCCTACCATGGTGTTTTGCAGATTGCCCAATGTCTAGTATCACTATGCAACTCATGAGAATTAGTTCTTATTTTAGCCTACAGTTAACCACTTCCTTATAGTATCTTAGTTTTATTTTATCCTATAATTCTTTATCACACCATACATTCATCAGTATTATGTAATAAATTCTTATTTTATTCCCGGCTTAGTCATTGGTGATTTTGGCTATTCTTGTTCTTATACATTAATGCAATGCTCATTAATCTTAATCATTAATCAAATAAACTATTGACCATGAGAACTACTACATAATTCCCATTTCCCATTTACCGTGTATATTAGTTTTTTGAGAAAACAATAGTAATAATAATAATAATAATACTAACATTATGCATCATAATTTTGAAAGTTACATAGAAATGAATTTTCATTTTCATGGTATACATCATATACTGTTGATTCAGGAGAATCGAACAAAGCTAAAGGACGCGCCTAGACAAAGAAACATCTTGACGCGCATATGGAAAAAAGGGCACGTTTTTATGAAAACATTTTGAATTTTGAAATCTCAAGCATTAATGTAATAGTTAGGAGGAGTGTACTTACATTTATGTCTTGGAGATATGAACAATTCTGGAGAGAGATTACTCTCATTTGTCGGATGTAATAGGAATTTAATACTGTTAATGTAAAGTAGGTAGATATGAATCTTAGATTAGACAATTTAGAAGATAGGAGGGAAAACGGATTTAGACACCCTCACCCTTGTATCATTATAACAAGAACCCATTCAAAATTCATAAGCAGGAGAGCTGTAGTAGAGAAATTTAGAGAAGAACCCATGTACAGGAGCACTTGAGTTAATATATGAAGCTTTGACTCAACTTTCATGGTGTTATGATGTTCATTGTTTACATTTGCTAAATGGTATGTTTACAGTTGATTTGTTTCTCTGTTATACATTTGTTTCAATGTTTTGTTATGTAGGATTTCATGTTGAGTGTATGAAGTATGAAAGAGGAGAAGAATGAGTTTCAATTGTTTCTCTTCCTAGGAATTCCTGCAAGGAGTGCAGTGAACGTCCGCAAGGTGTGCGTTGACGAGGGTCTGAGTTTTTATCTCAAAAAGTTCAGGAGAGATATCATTGTTCTCATATCAACAGAAGTGCAGTTGAAGTACAGAGCCATGCAAGGTGTGTGCAGGTTGGTTGAAACCTTTGAACTTATCAACCAAGGGGAAGGTTGAATGACTACTATTGCAAAGAGTGCATAGGGTCAAAGACTCAAATAAATAGAAGTTGTTTGAAATTTTTTCGCAAGGAGTGTGAGCAAGGATATTTTTGGAGGCTTGAGTTTGAAAGTGAAAGCTCAGGAGGGATAACACCTTTGAAAAGTTCAAGGAAAGAAGGATATCAAAACCGTCGCATAGAAATTAAGCTCAGGAGGGAGAACACTCATCCACTGGGTAGAATCATTGAGGAGAGAATCGAGCGGTCACAATTCTTGAGGAGACAGTGAAGTTGTAAGGTGGTTAGTAGTTGGAAGAACTCACCACCCTAATATCAAGAATCAATGTGAGTCATTGATCCCGTTTCAACCCACATTGTTGGATCATTCCATGAATTTTGGGTTCGTGAGTTTGGAGGGAAGACGAAATATCTTTGGTTTTGCGAAGTCTTGAGTTGCGAGGAGCAGAGAAGGAGATCTAGACCATTGTTTTCAAGCCACGGGAGAACCGTTGGATCAGAACCTCCATGTCGTATCGTGTATCAGGGGTTCGGGGTTTGAAAGAGCTTCTTTTCAACTGCAGAATTCGTGAAGTACCGAGCGCCGAGAGTTCATGTGAACACATGGCACATTTTTTAGGTGGGGACCGCGTGGTTGACAGGTGGCGTAACGATAAAATTCCTGAAGAAAGGTGGAAGCGGGTGACAGGTGGTGGAAACACATCAACCTTGGAAAGTGTCAACCCATGGTTGACTTATCGCGAGTCACGGACTCACCAAGGAGGAGCATGAGAGCTCAACACTCCAACTCGTGAAGCTGCGAGTTGCGAGGGGTACTAAAGTTAGGCCCTAGCCGGTTGTTATGTGCGGAAGGTGCTAACAGGGAGGATCCATCCCTGTATCGTCATCTTGGCTATCGGAGTTTTGGAAAAGAGGATTTGAGGGTCATCGACACACGAACTCGCGAGTTTCGAAAGGCGCTTGCACTAAGGCCCAGTTGTGGTCGCATGGAGACGTAGGGCTTGCGCCTGGAGTTAAGTTGTGCAGGGGAGGTTTTCATGAAGGACCTGCGGATAGGATTCATGAGGTTCCAATAGGGATCCGAGAGAGCCACCTCAGCTCAGGATAGATGATCTACCATAATTGTTTTGACCAGTACGAGGATAGATGATCTATCAGAAGAAATTCAGGAGCTGCTGGAAGAGTTTGCTGATATAGTAGTGGACTAACTACCTTGTTCATTGCCACCTATCAGGAGTATAAGCCATCATATTGATATTATACCTGGGGCTAGTTTACCGAACACAAAATCATATCGGTTGACGATGCAGGAAAATGAAGAAGTTAAGAGACAGGTCTAGAACTTAATGGACAAAGGATTGATTCGGGAAGGCTTGAGTCCATGCACTGTTCCGACAATGCTTGGCCCAAAGAAAGATGGAGGCTAGAGAATGTGTACAGACTCAAGGGAAATCAATAAGACTACCATCAAATACAGATTTACATTGCCAAGGATGGATGACTTGATGGATTTCTTGAGTGGAGCAAACTTTTTTTCAAAGATTGACTTGAAAAGCGGTTATCACCAGATTCAAATGAGAGAAGGTGATGAATGGAAGACATCATTCAAGACAAAATAGGGGTTGTATGAATGTCTTGTCATTCCATTTGGCTTAACAAATGCGCCTAGTACTTTCATGAGGTTGATGAACGAGGTCCTGAAGGATTTCACAGGGAAATTCGTCATTGTATATCTTGATGATATATTAATTTTCAGCAAGATAGAATCAGAACACTTAAAGCATTTATTTTTTGCCATGATCACAACAAAAATAAAGTTTTTATGTTTGTAACAATAAATGTTTTGTTAGTTTTTTCATTAAAAACGATTTCATGTGTTAAGAAAATATTTTTGGCCCTGTTTAAGGTCCAAGTGTTGTAACCTTTTATCTAATACCATATGTAATGTTCCCCAAATTTACAAAATAAAAATAAAAATCCATAGGGACATTAAAACTCTTTCTCTTTGAACAAATCATCTCGAAAGTCCTATTGTTATTATATGTAGGTAGTTGTCAATACTATTAAATTTTTCAAGGTTTATGTTTCCAGTTATTGACACAATTAACTACCATTATAACATATTTTATCTCTAAGTTATTTCCTACTACACAGTAATCATATGCATAAACTTCCAGGGTAACTTCTTTATTTCCCACCCTTTCAGTTTACTAACTTATCAAATATAAGAATAAAGGTTAGTAAATCCCCACTAACATTAAGATCCTTTCCATGTATCTATACGTATATGTATATGTATTAACGTTAGATTATAGAGGAATAACCCCACTTGAATTAGAGAAAACTTTATGCATAGACAATATCCATATCATACAAGTCTAAACAAATTTGAGATTAAAGCATAGATTGCACACTTAAGATAAGGTTCAATGCATCTATCACGGACTTAAAAATAAAGGGTGACTTTACAATATCTACTTAAGTAATACACATGCCCTTTCTCCAAAGGCGTAGGTTATAAGTCACCCACGAGCCCCCTCCTGAACTTTGTTCAAAACAACGCATGATGAGCATTAGATATTCTCTAAATACACCCTTCCCTTACGTGACCACAGTTGTGACCACTCGCCTAGACAAAAGGCGTTTCACAAATTTTCATATCGAGACTTTGTGTGTGAGTCTCCTCGACTCTTCCAACCTCAAAAATCTCGACAGGGGCCGAGGGATTGCTAGATCCATTCCTTAACTTCCATCGATTTTACCTCCAACCAAACCCTAGGATTTACCTCCGAGTGCATCGAGATTTCATGTATTGGGAACTCCCTATTTAAACTATCTCATATCAACGGTCTTGATTTCACTGTGATCCGACCACCCAGATCCCTCTCTCGCGAATCATAATTTCGTGTATCGGGACTTTGGAACAGATCTCTTTGCATTTCCAATTCCCAATTTCTCGATATTTCAGAGTGCCAAATCAATGGCTCACACTCCTTCATATCTGACGACTACGATCTCTCCTGATCTTTCGAATGTCGAAAGACTCTTGACCTTAACCTTCTTGCAACTTTTCCTCGAAGTGTAGGAAATTCAGTGATAGTGTGTGATGTTAAGGCACTCCGTGATGTTAAATTCATTGGTTTGAAACCTGCGGGACAAAAAATCTAGCCATGTTAAGGGTTGGTGTTGCTCAGGCTGGGTGCGATCCTTGGGTGATTTTGATAGCTTAGATGCCCTTGAGTCGCAGTTTATTATCCACAGGTTAGTCCCACATGTCACATATAAACTAACAAACAAACAAAAAAAACTTCTTGCAACTCCACTGGATCTAATGACCCAGACCTTTCCTTGATCCAACGATTCAGATCAAAATCATCAACTTAGGTTTCGCGAGTTCCCAGAACTCTTACCTCTAGTTTCTTGAATTTTGAACTCATGATAAATCTATATCTACGGTCCACGATTATCCTCTGATCGACGACTCAAATCAAATCATGAAATTGGGTTTCGTGATTTTCCAGAAGTCATGCCTTTAGTTGTCTGAGTTGTGAAATCCCGATAAGACTAGATCTACGACCCACGATCTTCCTTCGATCGACGACTCAGATCAAATCATGAACTCAATTTTCACAAGTTTCCAAAACTCTTGTCTTTGGTTGTTTGAGTTGCGAACTCCGGATAACACTATATCTACGAACCACAATCTTCCTCCGATCAATGACTCAGATCAAATCACGAACTTGAGTTTCAGGAGTTTCTAGAACTCTTGTATTTGGTTGTTTGATTTTTGAAATCCCGATAAGACTAGATCTACGGCCCACGATCTTCCTTTGATCGACGACTGCAATCAAGTCACAAACTCAGATCTAGTGAAATATGCAGTCAAATCCAATCGACATTAAAGTTACAGTTTTATTAAGGGACGAGGTCCATTCAGGAAATTATTCTATCTTCAAGTTTTAACTTCCGTTGAACTCCATCTTATCACCAATTAAATTTCTCAGTTTATTTGGACAAATTTAACCTTCACAGTCTCCGAATCCAGGATAGCGTCTTGCGCGAAAAGGTACTCGGGTTCTAACTTGCAACGTTAATAAACACAAATACAGATTATGTTTAAAATGATATGGATCTACCCTAGAACACTATTATCGTGGCATTTTTTTATACCAGGCTCCTATAAACAACTAGTTAAATTTATCTTCAATCCTTAAAGAAAAGGATAGAGGGGAAACCCCTACTAGAGATGATTTCCCTAACTAATAGTTATGATCACAAGTGTTATGTAGAGTTTGAAGACTCATTTAAATATTGGACCAACTTTGCAATAGGTAACAGGTTTAAGTAGTTAAATCCCTGGACATTTGATATTGAGTTTATCAAAATTAGAGATCTGTAACCTTTTACTATATTTAATATAGTCGGCTTAAAAGGAAATAGTTGAGTAATAGCTTTATGTGTAATAGATGTTCGGGTAGTTCAGAAAATATGCATAGGTAATAACACACACACACACACACACACACACACACACACACACACACACACACACACACACACACACATATATATTTCAATTATGATATTCACTCAAAATTTCATTTGGAAATTGTACAGTTTATACATCCTCAATATCAACTATAGATCAATTTGATAATTGTTCTCTATCGAATAACATATATTATAACACAGGAATAGGAAAACTTTCACACTTTCGTCTAATACACACAACGGTTTTCTTATCTCTACTCAGGAAAAGTTCCATACATTTATCAACAGTTAGCACATACAACAGTGTTTATTAGCTCTACTCAATGCATAAATACAACTGTAAAGGCTTATTCAATAATTCATTTCTTTCTACCCAATAAGTGGATATATTCTATTTTTTATTCATCAATAGAATATTTAACCAGAACTAAGTAAATTCATTCTACCAGTTATTAAACATCAAAACATTCAACCAGGGAAGATTAGAATTACATATCGGAACAAATTGTTGGGACCAAAAATGGAATAGCCTAGTTCCACCCAACCATAGAACAAAACAACTAGACTACTTGTTTCGTTCACCCCCTAGCCTAGGTATTTTCCCCTTGGGAATTTTCGCATCTTTACAAATCCCTGATTTTTAGGCAATGCCAATGGCCAAATTCCTAATTTTCAACTTGTAAAATTCAGCCATGAGATAGTTCAAGCATGTTCCCCTCTCATGCAGTCATGGTCAACTGATTTCAACCTGGTTGTTCCACTTGTCTCTCAACAATAAATATAAAAAGTGTTTGTTTCTTACAAGTTTCATAGTCAAATATTTGGTTGGGAAAATAAAATATTTCCCAACGATCATAATAATAAATTACAATTAACTAAATTCCAAAATTTGGAATTTCCATAAATGGCAATAATTTTCCAATTTCGAATTTACCAAAAACGGAAATAAATTCCTAAGTATTTTTAGACTTCAATAATAATTTATTTTTGGGGATATTACATTGCATACATGGAGTGTCAAGGGATATATTGACTAGTTATGTCCACTTACATAGATGGAGACCTAGTTCACCACCACACTTCTTTGGTTCATCATGATGGAATTCACCACATCAGCCTATTTCCGCGAGACAATGGGTCTTTATCCATGAGTTACAGGTCAAGTATTGCGGTAAGTGTCACTTTAATACTTGAGGAATATAAATACGTTTCATTTAAAGTTAATTTTGATTATAGAACGTCTTCTTGGAAATTATGCTCTTTTCCCTGTTTCACCCTGGTGGTTGACAGTGTGCCCTAGTAAGTGGTCACCCTTGGGGAAATGGTTTTCTACTGGGTGGTCTCAATGATGAGTCATCATACCATTTCCGATTATACTTATCATTTTCCATACTTCATCCTTTTTTTCTCCTTATATTTTGGGATTTTTTAGTGTACTAACCCAAGAAGGGATTGTACCTCATTTCAATGGAAGAAGGGGTTGAAGGCTCAGGGGGAAAGTAGCTGGAAAAAGATAAAAGATAAAATTATAACCTTGTAGTTTCTCACCCAAAGAGGTGTCAAGAACAATGAAATGTTTCTCTTAAAATAATTGAAGACCTTCAAAAAACAAATTTCACATATATAAATGTCCCACTTGTTGAGGGATATACACAAGTGTGGTATACCCTTTTCTTTACCCATATGGTACTCTATGTAACTCTACCTTCAAGTCACATTGTGGTACTTCTTTCAAGTCTTCTGTTACCCAATTGTATTACCCAATTGTTTTGGATTTAAATAAATTTATTCCAATAAATGGGCTTGGAAAATGGATGCATTGAAATGAATGTTGAGCACACCGTCTACAAAGGAAATGATAAATGAGATAATACAAACCATTGTATGTCATGAATTCCATGTGCAAAGGTATGAAACCCATCCATTCCATCTTCCTTACATGGCTTGGAGAGGGTCCACCTAGGAAACACCCCTTTAATTGAGGAATGACTCACTCAATAGGTCACCTTGACAACCCTCCCATACCTAAACTTGGAAACTTGCCTAAGGTCTTCGAGCACTTGTTTAATTTGATAAGGTAGTTTTGGTACACATGTTTAGGTGGATCTTGTATTAAATGTGACTTTACTTTCCATGATACATTTGACTTGAGACCCTTGGAGGTCACACTCATTTTTCTTCGCATGACCTAGCTTGGTGGATGATTTGGAGGAGCAAGCCTAGCTTGGGCCTTCATTGGGGATTGAATCCCATAGGTTGGATGACATGCCCACACCTTGGGTGAAGGCATAAGATGGGAGTTTCCTTTGGAGGAAAGATAATAAACCTTGAAGTAGGATACCTATCCCTTATTTTCCCAATGTTTGACCTTGGAAGGTCATAACGTCTCTCTCCTAGGCTTGACGTCATGATTTAGGGATAGCATTTGATGATGGTGGTGATGATTTGATGAATCAACATGCTTGCTAGAGAGAATACACTAGCACATGAAGGGATGGTATTTGGAGGCCCAAATACCTCCTCTTCAAGATAAACATTTTGCTAAAAGTGCAAGACGTCACCCAATTAGGGAATTACGTCATATTTTTATGGTTTATTTTGTGAAAAAATCATTTTTATTTTGAAAAGAAGTAAAATAAATGAGGCCAACCTTCTTATTTTGTGGTTTACCCTCATCTTATCTGGAAAAACATTATATTAAGGTATTTTATAAATAAGAGACCAAATCATTTTCATTTTAACATAGTGTTGAGGGGTCGTAAATCCCTTTAACTCAAAAACACGAACCAAACCCACCACCGAAGCCCAATTAGACTCTGTAGCATTTAATAGTGGAATGGTTCTCCATATCTTATGATCCAGCCTAATAATTGATGGGCTTTACGTTTTCTTGTGAAGTATTCTCCTTCTGTTCAGATGTTCTCTTTTTGTATTTTCTCTTATAGGTGGGACCGCTATGATATAAAAGTCGGTATAAACCAACTAGGTGATAAAGTGATAACAAACGTAACTACTGGAGAAGAGGTTGAGCTTGGGATAACCCTTTCACTCTAGCATGCAGACAATGATCGTCTACCACAGGCCTAGTACTAATACATTAACCATGTGGGTATTCCAATTACTGATTGAGATACAATTTATCAGATGAAAACATGCATAAGATAAACAATGGAAAGTAAAATAATTCACTTAACTCTAATCATCAATCACATATTAACACAATGATTCATCTTCATCATTAAAGAAAAGAACTGTAAAACATTGAATCAGATAAGTTATCAATAGATTTAGTAGCTCTTACTCGTTACAACATCCATTCATGAGACGAAATAAGGAATAATTATTCTCCACATCCAATCATACTTGCTTTTGATGAAAAACACAAAATTCTCTCATGTCCTAAACATGACTTCTCAATTAAAGGAAACTCTGAAATAGTTCTTTACACAACCAAAAAATGAGCGCCTTTGCAAAAACCATCGACCCTTTGCTAATAGGTCAATCCTCCTATTTATAATATACTATTACCTCAAATTAACCACTAAAGTGTAACTAAGTAAAACAAAACTCACCACATGGCGCTTTCTTCTATTAGTCTTTCTAAGAGTCATCTCAAGATTTCACTTAAGTGGGTGACTCTTCTCATACTCCGACCACTTGATGAAGAGATCCTTGCATGTGTTGGCATTCGTGAATCTATGATGTTCCATTGGGGCCGAGTGAATCTCTCTAATCTCTAACGCTTGTGCCCGATACTTGACTATTCTGGGACTTAACTATTTCAACATGGCCAAAGCTTTGATTGGGTTTTCCATGAACTGTCACACCTGACCTAGCGCCACATTTGTCACCTTTTCTATTTCCTTGGCCCATGATGAGTCTTGTTTGGTATGCGATTTGACTATGTCGCGCAAGTAAAAAAAGTTCTTGGGTGTGCCAAATTCGGGGAGGCCGATGTCTCTCATTACCCAGTTGATATTGATCCAATTTTTCTCTCACTTGGCCCATTTCTCTTAGATTTCCTGATGGGGTTACTGAGCCATTTTCGCCCAATATTCAGCCAATTTCTTTATGTGATCAAGGTTGATTTATTTTAACACCTGGATTTCGTGCCCTTCTATATCTCGGCCTTCCTAAACCACGTTGATATAGTCGACCCTTTCCACAACTTGTTGTGCCTTCTCATACCACCTCCCCATATCCTAGCACGTGGCCAGTGCCATGAGCGTGTCTTCTTGCAGCTCGGTTATCCCTGCATGAATAGGTGTCATTCATATGTAAATTTGTTGTAGGCCTCCTTGAATTCACTCCTTCAGAACACCATGGCCTCTGTGCTGTCCTGGTAATATTTCGCTAAGTGGCACAAATGTTCCAATTCTTTTAGAGAAACAACCAACTCCTATTCATCCCTTTTTTCTCTGTCCAAGGTTGCATCGGTGATTTCCATCCCTACATTGATAAGTTCATATGTTTTGGCGTGCTTTGTATTTATCATATTTTCCTCCGTGGTGATGAGGATGGAGTGATCCAAAGTGATACTCCTCTTCTTGGTGGATCTGTGCACAATAGATTTCCTTTTCCGGTCATAAGCAATGGCATGTATATCAGGGAATTCATCCACAGGCTTAGGGATTTGTTGATATCCCTAGGTGATCATATTTCCCAGACTTCCGATGGTATATATTTTTTCAAGACTGGGTTCTTGAACTTCTTCCCTGTGTTCTAAAGTCTCGTCTTCTATTTGTCGCTCATCATGAATTTGAGTACTGATTGAAATTGAGGCATCGAAAGAAAGCTCGGTACTTACTTGATTATCGATCATTGAGACGTTGATTTCTTGTCGTGGAGAATCTCCCTTTTGTTTGACCATCTCTCGCTTATCCTTCAGACTATCTATTTGGGTCTCTGGTGGATTATGAAACTTAATGTCTAAGAAACTCTCGACTTCTTGTTCATTCTGTGGAATATCCTAAATTCAAGCATCAGGAGCCAAGGAAGATGTATTTTTTGGCTCCTTTTCCTCTACGATATGTACAAGGGTCACAAGGGATACCTCCAGGCTCTCTTCATCATCATATATTTTTATTAATTCGTGGAGGGGGTCTATTGAATTTCCTCCCACTGATACCCCGACTATATTTGGCTGGGTTGAAACACCCATCAGTGATCCAACTTGTGATGTTGTGATTTCAGGGTCATCTAACCCGATGATTTCATCGATGTCTATCAGTTCAGGGTCGCTTGGGCCTATCTGGCTCTCATCTAGGTTGTCAACAGGGAACAATGTCATTCTTGTGAGGTCCGGTTCATCTTACAGTTGATCAGTTATCCATTGTGCATGTTCTATCATGAGTAACCCCCTCTCACAGACGTCCTGAGTCATAGGAAACCTCTATATTACAATGAGGCTACCACGGGGACCTTTGCCACTTCGACCACTATCATTTCTTCTCTATATCTGAGGGCCTCTTGAGATGATTTCTCTATGATTTTTGTTTGTTCATCCAGACTCATGTCTCTAAACCTAGTCATTTTAGGGTTATCCATCCTTGCCACCACCTCGTCCAAGTCCTGGGAATTTTCTGTGAAGATTTCATCTTCAAATTTGTCCTAGGTGTATGGCCAATAGGATGACAATTGTGAGGAATGTTTGAATACCAGTCCCTTTGGTTCATGCTTGTGGAATCAGTTGGGCTCTCTCTCTCGCTCTTACTCCCTCTCTCTCCTTATCGCACTCTCTCCCTTTTTCTCCCTCCCTCCCTCTCCCCATCCCTCTCTCTCTTTCTCCCTCTCCCTCTCCCTCCTCTCTCTTACTCTCTCTGAGACGTCCATTCGTCAGATAACAGAAGGATACTATAGGATGGAAGGAAATGACTCAATAGGAGGAAAAAGATCCTGATGTTTTAAATCTTGTTGGGATGGTCAACATTCATGTATCAAAGTGGTTCTTTCCTTGTCAAGAACCTCCTCTGAAAGTGGAATTCCCCAGGAGAGAGGAGGACTCACCTAATAGTATGGAATTCATAGGTACAATATTTTGTTTCCAAGATGATAACGATGATGATGATTATGTTTGCATCACACAAGAACAACTTGATGAAGTCCACAAAAGAGTAGCTAGAGAAGGATGGCTAAAATTACTTAACGAGATAACCGAGGATCAAAGAAAAGAATTGAAGAAGAGGGAAATACTAACTTATGCTAGAAGGAATAAGATTCCTATATATACTTCAGTTCATCGAAAACCAAAGAATCAAGCTCCATCACAATCGATAAAAGAATATCCTTCTCAATTGTCAAAGAGATTTGATCTACCACTCCCACCTCCATACCCTAATTTGCTTCTAAAACCAACACAGTCAAATGAAAAAATTTAGTTGAACATAGATTTCCCATCCATGATCAGTAAGATGACTATGTCAATTCCTATGGTAGAAATCTACAAGATTCCTTCCATGAGAAGAAAATTCTTGAAATCACTGAAGGTATCAACCAAAGCAGAAGAATCCCCTCTAATTTTGAACACCATGTACCATGGATGACAAAGGGATGCTAACCCTCCCTTTTACATATCTCTTGGTGTCAATTGTCTCTACTTAAACAATTTCATGCTAGATTTTGGGGCCTCGACAAATGTGATTTCTTTGAAGGTCATGAAACAACTTAGTTTGAAGACAAATCACCCATATGGTAATTTTTGTGGAATTGATTCTAATAAGGTGAAGGTTTATGGTCTCATAGAAGACGTGGAAGTCTACTTGGAATATTTCCCTCACATTGGACTTATCATGAATCTAGTGGTGATTGATGTTCTAGATTCTTGGGCCATGCTCCTATCAAGGAGTTAGGAAGCCACCCTTGTTGGATTTCTGAGTGTGGACCTCACTCATGCACACATTCCTATGGGAGATGGTACCTTCAAGATTCTCTATAACCAAGAGGTGTCTAGGAAACATATGTTGGACTAAAATGACCTTGATTATAGTAGCAAGGATGATTTTGATGAGGTTCCAAATACCATTGAATATGATCTACCAGACCTAAATTTTATGTAGGATGAATTCATAGATGCGCTACTTCCAAAAACATAAAAATACAAGGAAAATATTGCAAAATTCCAAAGGAAGGAGCGAGGGTCCATCAATATATTAAAGAAAGAAGAAAATAAAAGGGACAAAGAACTTGAAAATGCATTAATGATGCATTTAACATAGAAAATCCTTGGTATTCCTAGTTTTAGAATATACCTTACATCAACCACAATGAAGGAATCCTTGCACTCATGTGGGATAAGAAGAAGGGCAAGCCCAAGTATGATCAAAATAATAATTTATTTTGGCTTGGCCCTTACATCATCAAGAAGAAGTCTAAAAAAGAGAAGTACTACTTTCCCACCGTGGATGGGAGAAATATGAGAGAACTTGACTTCTTGAGGGCCCAAGCCCCAGGTAAGTAGGTAGATCATCCTAATTTCCTGCATTTGCATCTCGATTTCTCATGATAGTTTAGTTTCATTTCATTTTTTATTTTCAGTTTTCTTTACTTGCATTATTGATTTACATATTTTTCTTTCATCATATTTTATCAATTTTTTTATTTTTTTTCTAGATTAGTTGTCAATTTTGAAGTGTTGATTTTTTTATATGAGCATAAGATGAGTGAGCCACCTTGTATTTTATAGTTTGTTGTTTCAGTGTAAGAACAAATCTAACCAGGATATGTTGATTTTCTCATGCACTCTGTGGCAAGTGCATGTCCCCAAGTAGGAGCAAGATGTTATCCCCCATTTCTAGAGATAACCAAGGATATAATGTCTCAAGGCCCTAAGGGTTGCAGACATGGAGTGTTGAGGGATAGATAGACTCATGATGTCCACTTACATAGATGGATACCTACTTCACCACCACACTTCTTTGGTTCATCATGATGGAATTCACCACAACAGCCTATTTCCGAAAGACAATGGGTCTTGCTCCATGAGGTGCAAGTCAAGTATTGTGGTAAGTGTCAATTTAGTACTTGAGGCATTTGAATATGTTGCATTTAAAGTTACTTTTTATTAAAGAATGTCTTCCTGAAAATTATGCTCTTTTTCGTGTTTCACCTTGGTGGTTGACATTGTGCCCTAGTAAGTGGTCACCCTTGGGGAAATAGTTTGCTACTGGGTGGTCTCATTGATGATTCATCGTACAATTTCCGATCATACTTATCAGTTTCCATACTTCATCCTTTTTGTCTCCTTATCCTTTTGGATTTCTGAGTGTACTAACCTAAGAAAGGATTATACCTCATTTCACGGGAAGAAGGGGTTGAAGGCCCAGGTGGAAAGTAGTTGGAAAAAGATAAAAGATAACATTATAACCTTCTAGTTTCTCACCCAAAGAGGTCTCTAGAAAAATGAAATGTTTCTCTTAAAATAATTGAAGACCTTCAAAAAAAAAAATTCACATATATAAATGTCCCACTTGTTGAGGGATCTACACAAGTGTGGTATACCCTTTTATTTACCCATATGGTACTCTCTGTAACTCTACCTTCAAGTGACATTGTGGTACTTAATTCAAGTCTTATGTTAGCCAATTGTAGTACCCATTTTTTTTGGATTTTAAAACATTTATGCCAATAAATGGGCTTTGAGAAATGATGCATTGGAAATGAAGGTATAACACACACTCTACAAAGGAACCAATAAATGAGACAATACGAACCATTGTATGTCATGAATTCCATGCCCAAAGGTATGACCCCCATCCATTCCATATTCCATACATGGCTTAGAGAGGGTCCACCTAGGAAACACCCCTTGATTTGAGGAATGACTCACTCAATAGGTCACCTTGACAACCCTCACATACCTAAACTTGGCAAGTTACATAGGGTATTTGAGCACTTGTTTAATTTGATACGGTAGTTTTGGTGTAGATGTTTAGGTGGATATTGTATTAAATGTGACTTTACTTGCCATGATACATTTTACTTGAGAACCTTTGAGGGCGCACTCATTTTCCTTTGCAACACCTAGCTTGGTTGACAATTTGGAGGAACAAGCCTAACTTGGAACTTCATTGGGGATTGAATCCCACAGGTTGCATGCCATGGCCCACACAATGGGTGAAGGCAGAAGATGCGAGTTTCCTTTTGATAAAGGAGAAGACATCTTGAAGGAGGATACCTATCCCTCATTTTCCCAACTTTTGACCATGGAAGGTCATAACGTCTCTCTCTTGGGATTGACGTTATGATTTAGGGATAGGGTTTGATGATGGTCGTGGTGATTTGATGAATCATCATGCTTGATGGAGAGAACACCCTAGAACATGAATGGATGGTCTTTGGAGGCCCAACGACTTCCTCTTCAAGATGAATGTTTTTCTAAAAGTGCAAGACGTCACCCAATTTGGGAATTGCGTCATATTTTTATGGTTTATTTTGTGCAAAAATCATTTTTATTTTGTAAAGGGGTAAAATAAAGGAGGCCAACTTCCTTTTTTTTGGTTTACCCTCATATTATGTGGAAAAACATAATATTAAGGTATTTTATAAATAAGAGACCAAATCATTTTCATTTTAACATAGCTCTCTCATTAGAGAGGACTACTTAGTTGAAATTTGAGCCCTATTTAGGAATTTGACCCCTCTCTCTCTCTCTCTCTCTCTCTCTCTTGTGAAATTGTTTTGGATGATTGTCTTGGTATATTGTGGAGCTAAGGTGGTGCACACATTTTTTAGGCTTGTCTTTTCGCATGTGGATGGAAAGTTCTTGGTAAAATACGATTTTTATCTTGGTATCTTGTGAAATTAGTAAGGGTATTTCTACATTTTGTTGGTATTTTATTCTTATTTCATCATATTCTTGTCTACAACTATTTTAGGAGTATAAGAGCATACACCCTCCACCAAGTTTCATCTTATTTACTATTTTTTATGTCACTTTTACAAGGTTCCTAGGGTGAGTAAAAGGGCTTACACCCTCCTAGATTTACCTTTGTTGGTTTTTCATGCTCTAGGGAGTAAAAGGGCTTACACCAATAGAGATATTGTGGATACAAATCTTATAACCAAGAATTTATTTACCCAATATATTTAAAGCACTAATCTAAAAATTGCATTGGAAAAATGAAATACTTGCATTGAAAAATGTGTTTTAATGAGATATGTGAATTGTCTAAAGTGGAATCAATTTTACATGCTTTTAGTTTTCTTGAACCACTAGGGCGTCTATCTTTTCAAAGCATCTCTTTCTTCTATAATAACATTTTCTATAGTCATTAGGGTCGCAGCAAAACACTCTTAAACTCTACTTTACTCAATACTCTACCACTGAAATCTGCTTACAAGTTGTTAATATTGTTAATCTACATGGTATTGGCTATTTCTGGGGAAAGTTGTTTGCTGATTTGTTTGAGTATAATTTTCTATTGTAGAAATATTTTTTTACTGCCATTTGGATATTACAATAATTATCTAAAAACACTACCTAACAACCCTATATTGTCACTAAAGTCTTGCTTCATTATACTTGAGTTAAACTAGTAATTACTAGCTTAGTCTCTTGCATCTCTATTAGGATTTTGGATATAGAACAACAAGCTTCACTTTATTTTCCATTTGATATTTTGGCTTGTATATCTCCATGTTGTCTTGTCTCAGGCATGTATAAAAAAAAAATTGTAGGTACACTTCACTTCGGAGACATACCCTTATCCACAAGACTCTTACACAAGCCATTTTCCACTTCCTAACTTGAACTCTAGAGGTTTTCACTCTCATATTCTCACATTCCATTTCATTCCCCATAAGATCACCAAGATCCCCCCCTTGTGGTGACATTCATCATCACTAAAATGAGGAGAGTGTCCATATAAGATTACCGTGGGTATATACTCTCAGAGTTGTCCCAAGTTTGTGGATTGGGTTGGGATTTTCCCAACCTACAATTTGTGCAATAAAAAAGATCATGTGGTAATTCTATAATGAAGTCAAAATATTGGTTGACTTCATGTGAAATGTTTTCAGATTTATTGAAAATCTAAAGAGATAGATAAAGCTACTTTTGTTGGACAACATAAGGAAACAACAAAAAACTTCTTCGTTGCCCTTTTTTCTAAAACAAAAAGAGTTTGGGTCGACTTTATTGGCATTATTAGCATGATTGTTAAGTTTTATTTCTCAAAAAGGAAGGCACATAGGAAGAGAAGGCACATGGGTATGGATTGATGGGGTGAAAATGTAACCATGGATCAAACTTAAACATTCAATACCTGACCCATTGAGACTTGGAGAACATTACAGTCAACATTCTCCACAAAAGAAGGGCTCTAGGCTGGAAAAGGGTGTTGTTTTTGTGACATTGCATATTAAAGAGATAGATCAGCCTTTACTCTGTTTTGTTTTCCCCCAATCGAATCACTCAACTTGACTAGATGAATGGAATGTTGAGCAATCTCATCTGCTATTCTTTCATTTTTGTGACCTTTGAATTTCAAATTACTCCTAAGGGAACTCAATGAGGGAGTACAATTGATGATCTTGAAGAAATAAGATACATCATTAGTTTTAAATTGTGAGTCTTTATTTTTCAAGAGTAACGCACATGCATCATCTTGATCTAAGGAAAATATGTAACCAGTTGTTGGTAATTTACTCAGAGAAAAAGAGATGACTCCTAAAATCCCTTTGGCATCCCTATGGATGAAATATGTAGTTTTGAATTGGGAAATGTGAAGGGTACATTGGGAAGTTTACTTGAATAATCTTGTGGTAATTAAAGAAAGTTAGTGCAGTGATGTGGAAATGGTCAACTTTCAATTACGAGAAGTACATTTTTATGAGAAGGACCAAGAAAATATTCTGGATTACAGATGCGGTAAAATCACATTTTTTTATAAAGGATTATAATGACGATATGGCCCTTGTCCACGATTATGAACATTGAAAAGATGTTGAAAGAGTAGGATCAGGATACAAATACTACTAGAGGAATTTTCTTTCATCTCAAACATTGCAGGACATAAATTCTCTTCAGGAACAATTCGATTTTTTTATGAAATAATTTGTTTAAATGGATATCAATGAAAGTGATCTCTAATCATGTGTCTCATAATCATTCATTGGTTTGGGAAACTACATATCTTGGCCTTTTCTAGGGAATTCTTTTAATTGTGCATAGAGAAAGGTCAATGTCAAATGAATACCATGGATGATAGGTGAGTTATGCCTTATGCTAATTTTGTTGATGCCTAAGAGCAATAAATATCCTATCGTGGTGCTCTTTCTTATGTATAGATTGAGGGTCAATTGAAAATGTTATAAGGCTACCCATAAGTTGTTTATGTAACCTGATTTAGATAAGACTTATTCGAAACTCATGGAGGAATTTGGAAGACTAATTGATAAGAAACATTAGAATTTGGGTTTGGATATCCATAGGGATGAGTAGCATTTATTGTTATCTATTCAAGAACATATACTAGGAGATCAATGTGAAGGAAAATTTTTCTTTGGCTGTGAGATTAAGAAACCCAAGATAGATGGTGAAGATCCTTATAGCAAAGCCGCCATGACCTCTCAATTCTACTATGGATTTTAAACTCATTAGTTTGTTTGATTATTTGTTTTGTATTTGGGACAAGTATATCTAGTCCTCATTAATATAATATGCAACAATGATTTGAGAGTCCCTATTGGAAGGTAGATTACAAAAAGTTCCCCTAATATATCTATGCTCTCAAGTCTCAACTTGACGCAGACCCCCAACCCTCTGGCTGAGATCCACTTAGGATCTTCACTAAAACCATGCCAAGGGTTAACTAAACCCTTTGTTTAATCCACAAAGGACTTTGGGTTTTGGGAGTTGTGGAGTCCAGATGTATTTCCACAGCTCTTGGAAAATCACGAAATGCCAATTGATAGCGAAGGTTGACTCCTTTAATGTGTCAAACACATGCCACATGTTACCCTCTAGTTTCGGCTTTCGGGACTTCGAGCGAACAGCCAACAGTTGTTCCCCTTCCCTTGTGATTTCCCAAACTTTGAAATTCCATAATGTCGAAATGGGCTCAATGTCACATGGAATATGAGATCAATGGCCTTTGAGGATTTTCGTCGATGCTTGACCCCTCCTTTTACTTCTGCCGCATGTACCCTCTGATTGAGACTTGGGCCCCACTTTTTCAGTGCTCCTCTCTTTGCGATTTCGAGATTTGCGTTGACCATGCAACTCTACCTCTTGAGTCTCGAAACTTGATTGGTGCCCAACAACTATAGTCCCTCAACTTTTTCAGAATTTTTCCTTTCCCTCTTTAGGATTTCGCGAACCGGGAGTTTGAAAATCTCAATTCCAAGGTCACTACCTCCTTTACTTCCTGAACTCCGGAAATCCAAAATGCCAAAATCCCACACTGAAGCACGCTGCATTTCACGACTTTAGGATTTTCAATACAATGGATCTCAATTCCTTGTCATCGGAATTTCCGGTATGCCGAACCCAGAAATAATGAAATTCCAAAATTCCACACCTGATGATCCCTTTCGTGAACCGGAAACTTGAGTGGCCAAGGATTTTGGCCTGCACTCCAAACTTGTGAATCTTAAATCCCCAAAATGATTTGACGGCTCAAACTGACCACGATCAACAATCCACACCGATTCTGTATGTTAGGGTGGTGGATTCATCCAACTTCTAACCACCTTACAGCTCCTCTAGATCCTATGGTCCTCACAATTTTGCGAGTTCTCCACGGAGAATTATGACCACCCGATGCACTCCTCAATGACTCCTATCCAAATGAATCGGTGTTCTCCCTACTGAACTTAACTTCTGTGAGACGATTTCGATCTTCGTCCCCCTTCGAACACTTCAAAGGTGTTATCCTCCCTGAGCTTTCACTTGTAAACTCAAGCTTTCCAAAAGGATCCCTACTCACACTCCTTGTGGAAGACCCTCAAATAACCTCTAGTTATTTGAGTCTCTGACCCTGTGCACTCTTTGCAACAATGGTCCTTCAACCTTCCTTCTGGATTTATAAATCCCAAGGCTTCAATTGGCCTACGCACACCTTGCATGGCTCTGTGCTTCACCTACACTTTAGCTGATATGAGAACAATGATATCTCTCCTGATCTTTCTGAGACAAAACTCAGACCCTCGTCAACTCACACCTTGCAGACATTCATTGTACTCCTTGCAGGAATTGTCGGGAAGAGAAACAATTGAAACTCATTCTTCTCCTCTCTCAAACTTCATACATTCAACATGAAATCACACATAACACATCATTGAAACAAATTCATAACAGAGAAACAAATCAACTGTAAACATACCATTCAACAAATGTAAACAGTAAGCATCATAACACCATGAAAATTGAGTCAAAGCTTCATATATTAACTCAAGTGCTCATGTACATGGGTTATTCTCTATAGCTCTCTGTTACAGCTCTACAGCTTATGAATTCTGAATTATCATCCCCCAAAGTTACTATGATGCAAGGGTGAGGGTGTCTATATCTGTTTTCCCTCCTATACTTCTAAACTGTCTAATCTAATATTCATATCTACCTACTTTACATTAACAGACTTAAATGCCTATTACATCCGATAGATGAGAGTAATTTCTCCAGATCTGTTCATATATCCAAGACATAAATGCAAGTACGCTTCTCCTAGCTATTACATTAATGCTTCAGATTTCAAAATTCAAAAATTTTTCATAAAAATGTGTCCTTTTTTCATCTACACGTCCAGTTGTCTCCCGCTTTTACGTTGCTCGCTTGGCTTGTTGTTTACGATGCTCCTGCATCATATTCCCTCACTTGAAAATTTCCATGAACTCCTATTCATGAGCTATTGCACGGTCTGTCCATGCCTATGGATTGTTGCTTCATCCTCCCAACTGGAATCTTCAACTGGATGTCCCTTCCATTTGACCAAGTATTCAAAATACTCTTTCCTCCTGGTCTTTTTGCTAACCCTTTTATCAATTATGTGTTCCATCTATGGCTCTACAGCTACATGCATTTGTTTTTTCCATTGAACCTCTTTCTATTCCTCCTCTTCTCGTGCTTCTTTAGGTCTGTAAGGGTACAAATCTGTAACATTGAATTTCGGTGAGATTCCAACCCCATTGGGTAATTCAATCTCATATGTGTTTTCCCCAAATTTCCTTATGACCTTGTGTGGTCCAATCTTTTTCATCTTCATCTTATTATATGTTCCCCTTGGGAACCTCTCCTTCCTTAGATGTGCAAGAATCAGATCACCAACTTCAAATTGAATTTCTCGCTTGTGTTGATCTGCTCTCTGCTTGTATTCTTGACTCGAACGCTGCAATCGCTCCTTAATTTGGCTGTGAAGCTCCTTCATCCCTTCCGCAAAGTCCTCTACACTAGCACTCCTGAATTCATTTTGTTTTGAATCATTCAATTCAGAAACTCCCCTTGGTTTCATTCCATATACAATATGGAATGGACTCTGCCCAGTGCTTCTATTGAGTGAATCATTGTAAGCAAATTTTTTCGATGGTAGAATGTGATCCCATTGACTGTGGTGTTCAGTCACTAAGATTCTTAACAAATCTCCCAAGCTCATGTTTACGACCTCTGTATGTCCATCCGTCTGAGGATGATATGCTGAGCTAAAAGAAAAATGTGTCCCCAACTTCTTCCATAAGGTCCTCTAGAAATTCCCTATGAACTTGGTATCTTGATCAGACATGATACTCTTTGGCAAGCCATGAATTCTGATGACTTCCTTGAAAAACAGGTTCACAATATGAGTTGTGTCACTGGTTTTCTGGCATAGTATGAAATGTGCCATTTTTTAAAATCTGTCAACCACCACAAAGATTGAATCATATCCTCTCTGTGTCCTTGGCAGTCCTAATACAAAATCCAGGCTCACTGCGTCCCACAGTCTTTCAGGTATGGGTAATGGTTGGTATAACCCTATGTTCTACCTTTTTCCTTTTGTGTGCTGACAAATTCTGCACCTGTCCACAAATTTCTTGACATCTGTCCTCATCCCTAGCCAAAAATATGAGCCATTCAACTTTGAGAACGTCTTGTCATGACTGAAATTTCCGGCCAATCCTCCGTTGTGTTTTTCCTTCAGCAAATTCTCCCTCATGGAGCATTTTGGAATACATAGCTAATTTCCCCTAAACAATAATCCATCATGGATCATGTATTCATTCCATTGGCTTCTGTCCCTGAGAATTGGATTCTCAGATGCCTCATATGCCTCTTTAAAATATGGGTCATCCCTGTACATTTCTTTGAGGTTATCAAAACACAAAGCCTTGACTCTGAATTCCTGCATAAGCAAACATTTCCTACTCAAAGCATCATCAACTTTGTTAGCAGTTCTAGAAATATGCTTAATTACAAAAGTAAAAAATTTCATGTATTCAACCCATTTAGAATGTCTTTGGTTCAACTTTTCCTGTCGAGTCATGAATTGCAAAGCGTGATTATCACTGTACAAAACAAACTCCTTGGGGACCAAATAGTGTCTCCATTTCTTCAATGCTTGTATGACTGCATAGAATTCTTTGTCATACATGGAGTACTTAATCTTCGCTTCATTCATTTTTTCACTGAAATACGCGATCGGCCTGTCATCTTGGCTCAAGACCGCTCCAATTGAAAATCCACTCGCGTCACACCTGCCCTGGAATGTCTTTCTGAAATATGGAAAAACCAAAATTGGTTCCCCAGTGATCTTCTTCTTCAATAGATTGAAGATCTTCTCTGCCTCCTCATTCCAGTGAAAAGATTTATGTCTTTTCTTCACTGTATCCATCATTGGTGCTCTAATTCCACTGAAATTTCAGATGAATTTCCTGTAGAAGCTAGCCAAACCATGAAAGATTCATACTTCAAATACACTCTTCGGCGATGGCCAATTCTTAATCACCTCTGTCTTTTCTAGATCCATTTTCAGTTCATTTGTAGAGATAACAAAACCCAAATAAATGAGTTATGTCCTCATAAATGACGATTTCTTCATATTAATCAATAATTTATCCTCCTGTAATCTCCTCATTACTGCAACTAAATGTTTTAAGTGTTCTTCTTCTGTCTTACTGAAAATTAATATATTGTCAAGATATACAATGACAAATTTCCCTATGAAATCCTTCAGGACTTCATTCATCAACCTCATGAAAGTACTGGGTGCATTTGTTAAGCCAAATGGTATGACAATCCATTCATACATCCCCTCATTCATCTTGAATGTTGTCTTCCATTCATCACCATCTCTCATCCAAATTTGATGATACCCACTTTTCAAATAAATCTTTGAAAAAAAATTTGCTCCACTCAAGCAATCCATCAGGTCGTCCATCCTTGGCAATGCAAATCTATATCTGATGGTAATCTTATTTATTTCCCTAGAGTCTGTACACATTCTCCAACCTCCATCTTTCTTTGGGCTGAGCACTGTCAAAACAATGCATGGACTCAATCTTTCTCGAATCAATCCTTTGTCCATTAAGTTCTAGACCTGCCTCTTAACTTATTCATTTTCCTATGGCATCAACCAATATGCTTCTTTGTTCGACAAACTAGCTCTAGGTATAATATCGATATGATGACTTATACTCCTGATAGGTGGCAATGAACAAGGTAGTTCGTCCACTACTATATCAGCAAACTCTCCCAGCAACTCTTGGATTTCTTCTAGTAAATCATCTATCCTCATACTGGTCAAAAAAATTATGGGCTTCCTAACCACAATAAATTGTGTGTCTTCCTTCTTCTTAACCTCATCAAGAAGTTTCTTCCCAATCATGAGAAGTACAGTGTTGTTCATCTTTATTTTCACTTCTTTATCCTTAATAGGCAGCAACATGTGAGTCCTACCATTTTTCTCCAGGGTGTACATGTTATTTCTCCCATCATGAACTACGTTTCTATCATATTTCCATGGTATACCCAGCAATAGATGACAAACAACCATGGGAATGACATCACATAATATTTCATCTTTATATCCTCCTATTTTAAATTCAACTAAACACTTTTTAGTGACATTTACCTGATGTCCTTTTTGTAGCCACGAAACTCTGTATGGGATTGGATTTACAATAGTCTCCAGCTCCAGCTTTTCTACCATATCTGTAGATATGATATTTCCTTGGTTTTGCAAGAAGTCCGAAACAAACTATTTCTTTGGGCTGGGTTCTCTGCCTCCTTCTCTGGCTTCAAGAGAACTGTCCTCATCATCAAATATATTCTGCCCTCAGCGTCTTCTGCCTCAAAATTCTATCCTTGAGCTTTGGAAATGTGAGTTTCACCACCATCTTTCTTCCTATCTGGACACTCATTGATCTAAAAATGAAGAAGACTTGAAAAAACTTTAATAATTATTGCAAGTGAAATGTTATGTGTTTAAAGCAACAGGATCAATTTGCAACACATAAATTAAGGATTACTTATGCAAAATACACATAGACAGCAGCATAAACATTGAACATAAACACATGTGCACAAAAATTGATAAAGGAGTTCACCCCTCTTATGGGCTACATCTCTTGGTCCATCTTCCAATGGATCATTATTATTAATTGCTCAAAAAGTGCTCAAAAAAATGTCTTACAATGCTCAAACTGACAAACCGACTGCTCCAATGGATTCCCAGCGTCCCAAAACCCCTGTCTGGGCTCTTTCGCACCTCAATCGGTCGAAAAATGAGAGAGATAGGCCTCCTGGAAGTCTCTTTCTCCAAGTTTGATGTCTTTGGTTCTACAATTCGCACCCCCCTTCAACAAACCTGGCTCACACGCTCTTTTAAGCGTAAAAATCCAGCACCATGTGCAACCGCGCCAACGGTGCAAACCGTAGGATGGTTAAGGGCACGCCAGCCCTTAACCGCCTCGGCACCTGGGCGTATGAATGGTCATAGGACCGTGCGCTTGGAAATTAAGTGGTTAACAGTTACAACCGTTGGAACTTCCGTTCCAAGTCTCGGGCATATGGCACAACATATATAACTGTGGGCTATGGATTATAAACTCAGTGCGCAAAACATTACCACGCACATCATATAATATATATGGTAATATAAACTTTGGTTTGTGCATTTAAATCCGCGCGCATATATTTATACACGGTTCTATGGTGTGTAATGAAACCATGGGTCCGGGCTAAGCCCCGGCCCATGCCCTTTTCCGTGTAATACAATATTCAACCATAAATATAATGAAATCCATACCCATTACAAGGCATAAACGGTGGCAAGTTGGTTATTGGAATTCGTAAAGGCTATATGTGGAGGAGAGGTCTGGGGGTCGAACCCCACGGCGTCCAACATTTTGTATATAGAACTCCTTAGCCAACCAGTGAGTGACACGTGGTGCCCTGGGATTGGGCCACGTGTCCTCCTATTATAGGCCACCCAATGACACGTGTCAACATCCGACTCGCCCAAAATTGACCAACCAATATCTTCCATATCACCACCGTACGGCCTGTACGGTCCTTCCACGTCACCGTATAGACTGTACGGACAGGTACAGTCAGCATCCAAAAAAATTTCCTGTTTGTCTTGGTGGATAGATCGTGATATCTTCTCCATACGGACTCCATTTGAGAAAGTAAATATACCACCAGAATCAGGAAGATGAGACGGACGCAATGGAACTATTTTCGTCACATTCCGAGCACATTGAAAATTGAGCAAAATTTGATCCCCTGATCACACCTCCCCATTGGGAATCTTTTGGACCTCCAAAAGACTATCTCAGTCTATGTGAAGATGAGGGTATTGTTCCCTCACCCTTCCAACCTCAATCCACTTGGCCTTTCTTGGATTCGTCCCTTTAAGACCAACTCGCAAATACTCCACATTTCCTCGCTTCGAAGTTCGCATCCTCCTATCAAGTATGGTGTCTTCCTGCAGTTTTGTTAGATACTCTGGAGAAAAATCATCTATGGAAGGAATCTTAACATTCTCTCCTTGATCATCAATCAACGGAGGCTCATACAACTTCAAATTCTCAACATTAACAACTGCATACATCTGCATATAAGGAGGCAAATCTAAATGAAAAGCATTGTTACCAATCTTGTTGACAATTTTGAAGGGACCATATCGAATTGGTTTCAACTTTTTACCTTCTCATTTAAGCCTCTCCTTTCTTATGTAAAGCCACACTTCATCACCAACTTCGAAACTGTGATCAACACGATGCTTTTCATGTCTCGCTTTGTACTTGGCCTGACTCTTTTCCAACTGCTCTTGCACCACCTGATGTATCGACTGAATTTGTTCAATGAACTTCTCTGCCCGATCAATATCATA
>ML819442.1:57769-79502 GCA_009831015.1 Picea engelmannii
GGTGTTTTAGAAGAAGGAGCATTGTTCTCTCTATAGATGTTAGGATTGGTCCTTCTAGTAGCCATAGCCATATTTTTACTTTCAACATTTCTTGCCACCTTAAATGCATTCTCCAATGATTTGGGTTCCCAAATGCAAACCTCGTGTTGAATTTTATCCTTTAAAGTTCCTATGAATACATCAATCAAGTGCTCATATAGAATACAGGTTACCTTTATATTCAATCTTTGGAAGTTCTCAATGTGCTCGGTAACTGAACCCTTTTTCTTGAGATTTATCAATTGGATAAAGAAGGTATTGCTCCTTGTATCCTCATAGTGTGCAATCATTTCTTCAGTGAAAATTGTCCAAGTGACGAGTGATTTGCGAGAACAAAGCCATCGATACCATACAAATTGATTAGGTTCTAAATATAAAGAGGAAATTTGTACCTTTTGTGTATGTGGCACATTATGGAGATCAAAGAATTGCTCCATCTGAAGTATCCATGTGATTGGGTCGTTGCCATCGAACTTCCTCATATCAATCTTAGGAATGTGGTTGGTCTTCAAACCAAAGTTGGAGTTTATCCATTCTTGATTCACCTTCCTTGTGTCCTCATCATGAATTTCATGGGATGCATTTTCACTTTTAGGTGTCTTCTCTGTTACGAAATTTTTCAATACTTCCATGATCTCCCCTTTTAAACCATCCATCTTAGTATCCAAAATAGCTTCCATTGAATCCATCTTCTTTTGTAGTTCATTTATGTTCCCACACATTTCTTCACCTTCATCAAGAATCCAGGTAGGATTTTTTGGAGGCTTATTTGGTGTATAAGTTCCCCTCTTTGGTGGCATGTTAGCCAAGTATCACTTTTGAAACTTGATTTTGAGGTGGTTCTGCTAAACAATATTTATTCTGTTGAATCTCCCAAGTTTTGACCCTTCTGAGTATGAAAATTTCTTTTATGTAGTTCTCTGATATTTCTTCTCTGTAATGCCATAGGTCTGATCAAAATTGGATGTGCCAGGTGGAATTTATGGTAACTTCCCCACAACTTGTTGATTTTTGGCCTTTCCAGGAGATATCACTTGTATAGCATTCCCTGCAAAAAATAATTGATATACAATTCTAAAACTTGCACCAAAAATACTACAGGCTGTCCAAAATCCAATGAAACCAGTCCCACTTAATTTGGATTCTCTAGGAAGAAGTTATGATTGTTTTACCTGGAACACCTTCTTGAGACTAGTCAATAGGACTAGTTAGATACCCTATCTTACATAAGGTGTATCTACAAATTTTTTATGACCCAGAAGCTGAAATTTTTACCACAGATACCTTACTAATTTTTGTAAATAGCCTCCAAATTTCAGGGTTTGAAACATTATAGAAAATGTTTTATAGCGAAAATTCCACAATGACTCAGTTCAGGATGATTCCAGAACCCTATCTTGTACAGGCTATATCTCTGAATGTATAAGGCCTCAGGAGCTGAATTTTGAACCCAACATACCTTGATTAGTCTACTAAATATCCTCCAATTCGTTCCTTCTGAAACATTGTAGAAAAATAGTTATAGTGAAAATTCCAAGGTGTCTCGGATGTAGCAGTGAAACCCCAAGACCTTGAGCTCCGATACCATATGTTAAGAACCAAATATCAATATAGCATAGAAAAACCTCAAAAAAAGTACTCAACGCCTTGAAAAAGAGATAATTTCAGATAATAAGCCTCTTCGAGGGGGAAACCTCCTTTTACCCCACTTAAATGTTCAAGTACAAGATGATTCAAAATGAAAATGTCTCCTTGGTATATATAGGAGACTAGGAGGTATAATTACAACTAATGTCCTAAAGCTGACATAAATAAAATAACTTTACTAGTATAATATGCTCCAATTAAGTGGTAATGAGCCAATATTAGGGCTTAATAGATATTTTAAGTTATAAGGGTTTATTTCCATAGAGGAGTTATAAGACCTATTTTTTAGAGCATTTTTTAGTATGATTTTTGTAATGGAGTTATAAGGTAGTTGTTAAAAAAAAAAAATCCACAAATTGTATTTGGTGTTATTTTTTAAGTTGTAGACCTACCCAAAATTGAATAAGGGGGTCCCTCTTAGGACCTTTGTGTGCATCTAAGTTATTGGTTATCCTGTAGTTTTTGGTAGCATTCGAACAACTGCTCTTCGCATGCACAACAGGCTACAAAATTGAATTTTGTGGCATAAACATACAAGCATATCTCTTCCATATTCTGGATAATGGCAAGAATTGAAGAACTATTTACAATATTGCGCACATTAATTAACTCAACTACAGAATCTACAATTGAAATAAACAAGTTCACTCTTAGTACAATGATTACTTGTTTACAAGTAACACACAATAAGATTGATATGTTCAACTATCAAAACAAGTTGTTGTCTGATGAGTTAAGTTTGCTTCGACACCAACAATGTGATTACAACAACTAAAATGGAATCAAGGATGAAAATAATGAAGACATTCAGTTGATTAGTGATGACAGTCATAAACATGAAGATGAGTTGAATAATGTCCCTATGTCAGAAAAAGTTGCGAATAAATGTATTATTCGACCATGGAAAGAATTGCGATTTAAACAAAATCGATATGGACTAGGATATGTACAGGATGATGACAACCATTTTCATTTTCCTAATTATAGTGAACCTATTTTCTTTGTGAGTGGAGGTTTTTTTAATGATGATAAGACAACAGAGCTTGCGGGTATTGGTAAGGAATAGGTACAGGATATAGCTGATGATGATGTTTCTAATCGGTATGATAAAGAACCCATAGAGTGCAAACACTGTCACAGGTTTGGCCATGATAAGTCAAAATTTTTTTATCTTCACCCATGCCAATTTTGTGGGAAGACAAATCATCCCTCAGTAAGGTGTCAAAATCACAATAAGAAACAAATTCATTTTGAATGGTTAGGGAATTGGTGTTGGCATTTGGAAGCCAATTTATTGGAGCAGTCTTATCACCAGATTTATACACAAGTACAATCATACTTGATTGGAGATATTTCTACAGTTGATGGACATGAATGTTTTTCAAGATTTGTTGATTTAGGGTATGAATGGGGCCCAGTTGATGTAGTCTTCTGAGTTGAATATCGATTCTTCAGACTCCGTTGGAAGACAATTTGATGTGCTGGATCTCTTCTTGGCCATACTTGCGAATGACAGTCAAGGGAATTGGAACCATTTGTCCTTGACAGGGGGGGAATCTAGTTGAGTTAGGTTCCAAGTTTGATGTTGATTCAGGTTCCATGTTTGATTTTGAAGTTTGAATTAGAGCCTGTGAACAGATGATCAAGTATGCAACCTAGTTCTTGGTATGCAGTCTTGTTCCTGAACATATTGTTGTTGATATGGTTTGTGGTCATCTTAAAACTACCAATTGAGCAGAAGACATGAAGTTCTTCTTGTTACATTTTCATATTTTTGAGCCTTGAGCTCTTGTTAGTTTATGGTCAACTTAAAACCATACCATTTAGTAGAAGAAATCAGCTTCTGCTAGACATTCGGTTTGTGGTCATCCTGAAACCACCAGATTGGTTTTTGGTCATCCTGAAACCACCAGATGATTTTTTGGTCAACCTTAAACCACCAATTTAGTAGAAGACATCAACTTCTGCTATTATTTTTCAGAGTTCACAGAGCATCTTCAGCCAACCCTCTGAATATTTGCTTAACACATGTGATTGTCAAGTAGTGGCAGTTTTTCAGGCAAGAATGAACTTATGATTAAGGGGGGATGTTAAAACACTAATCATAAGTTAGTTGGTTAGTTAAGTTAACCTAACTATTATACAGGTACATGACAGTTATGGTCTTTTGTATTATATATGTACATCTATGTACATGATTATTTACAGAAGCATTGATGAATTAGATGTACATGATTATTTATAGAAGCATTGATGAATAGAGTATGGCTTTTCTACCATTGTTTAGTTATATATGTTCGTCATGGTTTCTTGATTACTTCTATTATTTCCATTATATTTTTTCTCTTTTCTTCATTATGAATCTAACAAGAAAAACAAATAATTCTGAAAAATTACATGAATCAACCAGATTGACATAGTGTAAGATACCTTAATGGATAATTTTGGAAGTGCAAATAACTATAAATTTTTCAAACTTGAAACAAGATTTAGCAAACTTAATGCATTTCTCACATTTTTGTATGATATATAAATGGATACCGATTTTCTCATAATTTCTAACTAGTACCTACAGATTTTTGTTGATGGTTTTTGGTCTTGGAGCCATGGTTTAATCTTGTTGTTGTCACCAAGGTCTTCTTTATTCATTGTTGGTTGTGGCTGGACATTAATAGTGTCGTATAAGGCTGGGTGTTGGTGAGAAGAAGGATAAGTTTGAAAGGGAGTTTGGGGCACCTTACTAACATTGGTTTTAAATTCATTAAAATTTCTCTTTCTATGTGAAATTGTATGGAATAATGTTTCCTGGTATTTGAAAATTTGATCTCGTTGGACTTGTTGAAGGCACATGTAGGTGAGGCTACCCTCAAATATTCTCTCAATAAGAAATTTTTCTTACTTGGCACATTTTGTTTTAATTTTCTATTTATTTTTAGATGCATGCAATTGAAGTGGAAAAGGAATATAGCCTTAAATTTGATTACATTAATTTGGAAATTAAGAAAGACAAATCTCACTATGATTTTGGCAATAGATAAAATTACAGAAATCTTTGACATGTGAAATTCTACAAAGTGTGTAACTGTGAAAAAAACCTAATGCATCATCAAAGCATATTTTACCTCAAGAAACTTGCTATGATTTTGGCAAGAGAGATCATTACAAAAATCTTTGACATGTGAAATTATACCAAAGTGTGTACCTGTAAAAGAAAACTAATGCATCATCAACCCATATTTAATCTCAGGAAACTTACTATGATTTTGGCAAGAGAGAAAATTACATAAATCTTTGACATGTGAAATTCTACCAAAGTGTGTAACTGTGAAAGAAACCTAACGCATAATAAGTGCACAATTTACCTCAGGAAACTTAAAACATGTTGTATCACGGTGCTTTCACGTTCTATATCACATGTGTATGAAATAGATAAGAGATAATTCCAAGAAACAGTTAAATTTAATGTTAATACAAAGGTTATTAACAGATCAACCAACCAACAAAAACATAAAAAAGGCTCAAATATGCAAGGTACAAAAATCATCATTGGTGGTGGTTAGTGTCTATCATCATTGGTCTATGATACCTTACACAAATTAAGAGATTACTTGGATTTCTTTAAAATCTTATTTTGATGATTGGAAAGTATTCACAGAAACATTCTGATATCACTAAACTTTCACTGGATTAGTCCATATTTTGACAAATATTTTGAAATTGAGATCTAATTTGGGTGGCAGTCTAGGAGAAATTTCTTTACATATTCAACCATTTTTCTTTCACGATGGTGACAAATATTCTTTCCCACCATGGTGTTTTGCGGATTGCCCAATGTCTAGTATCACTATGCAAATCATGAGAATTAGTTCTTATTTTAGCCTACAGTTAACCACTTCCTTATAATATCTTAGTTTTATTTTATCCTATAATTCTTTATCACACCATACATTCATCAGTATTATGTAGGATAACTTCTTCTTTTATTCCTGGCTTAGTCTTTGGTGATTTTGGCTATTCTTGTTCTTATACATTAATGCAATGCTCATTAATCCTAATCATTAATCAAATAAACTATTAACCATGAAATGATCTATAAACATGGTTGAATTATTTTTTAAAATTACTAATAAATTCATAATTTATAATTGCATTTTCTATTTTTTTTTATAAAAAAAATATACAATATATAGATAAGTAGAGAACTACTACATAATTCCCATTTCCCATTTACCATGTATATTAGTTTTTTGAGAAAACAATAATAATAATAATAATAATAACATTATGCATCATTATTTTAAAAGTTACATAGAAATGAATTTTCATTTTCATGGTATACATCATATACTGCCATGTCACAATAACTAATAATGAGAGAAGTTTTCCAGGGTATTAAATAACTAGCATTTAGAAAACTTAAAAAGAAAGAGAAAACCACAGAGAATATTGTTCTTCCCCTCTTTATCTGTCAGCAATCTTAATCAAGCATCATCTACAAATTCAATAATGGTCATTTCATGATATAAAAGGATCCTAAAGGATCCTATAAATTGCTTGTCCTTAATAGATTTGTAGGTTACTTAAAAAAGAAAACTAAACTAACTTTGTGGCCACCTCCTTGTAATTCAATAATGGTCATTTCATGATATAAAAGGATCCTATGAACTACTTGTCCTTAATAGATTTGTAGGTTACTTAAAAAAGAAAACTAAACTAATTTTGTGGCCACCTCCTTGTATAAAATAAGCAATCCTACGCTTTTCACATAAGATTTTCACATACTCATATAATTTTAAAAAATATTGAACTTAATATAAAAACCATTAGCACTCAATAGTTACACAAATCTCCCTTACCAAAACCAATTCTTGAATTTTCATTTTCTAGAACAACCTCAAACCCTCCACACATCGCCCATTATGAACATACCCAGAAATTATAACAGTCCATGATATTGCATTTTGTTCACATTTTTTGTCAAATACTTGTGCATCCTTCAATCCTCTTTTGGGACTTCAACTCGATGCATCCCCATAGAATAGGTGTATAAATATTTGACTCTTATAGGGAAATAGTCTCCTATATTTTATCAATGCTCCATTCATCAACTCAAAATTCACTTGTCGTTTCCAACTCTCATGGTGTCAATCGATTTTCTCTCAACCATATTTAGGAAAAACATATTTACCTGAGACCTTTGAGCTGTGTGGGTCCATAACTAATGTTAGATTACATAATGTACTCAACATGGATTTTACCATCCACTGGTAAGAATCCAAAATTAGTGAAGCTATCTTCTTCCAGATCGCATGTATCATTCAATTAAGATTCATGTATCATTGATTTAATATTTCCATCCTACAAAAAAAAATTATTCTCCTGGTATCGCCACTAAACCATGAATTACATCATCAATTTATAGACCCCCTAGGTTGGCCATCTCACCCCCATGCAAAAATGCCATTTTTTCCCTTTATTTTATTTATTTAATTCTTATTGTTCATCCTCTTGTGTCATTTTGTCCTTTTCTCGTAATTATTCATTTTTCTTAAATAATATATTTTAGATCAAATATCAATATTTTGAAGAGCCCCCTTAAAGTGGGTAATTACGTTAATTCAACCATAGGATCATTAAATTTTTCCTTACCTTAATTCAACATCTAGAAGGATTTAGTTGTTGGGGAGTAAGGTCATCCCACCTTACTGTGTGCCCCCAAAAAATTAATCATAAAACAATATATTATGCAATTAGATACTCCACGTCTCTATTGAAACTCCACACCTCAGTTGACACTTCACATCTATATTGAGACTCCATACCTCAGTTGAGACTCCACGTCTCTATTGAGACTCCATGACTCAATTTAGACTCCACATCTCTATTGAGAATTTATTGGTTATGGCCCACACCTATCTATTGGAAAGTTGGAAAGGCTTTCCATGTATCTTGAACATGCAACTAACACACATATATCACATAGGTCAATATCATATATGCAACATAATACCTAATTGTACAATATTACCAGTTACCCTCCATGGATATTCATTGTTTGACTCCCAATTTGGATTTTTCCCCAATAGCCATATCCATCTACATCCTCCTCAGGTAACCAATGTCCTGCACCACAATTCATGCAACAACATATACATATATAATTTAATAAATATAATATTATTGAATTTCAAATGGTTCCATTAAACTTTCATGACATTTAAATTTGGCTTCCATGGCCTTCCTCTTCCTTTAATCAACTTCCACCTAGAAGTCCTATAGATAGTGTCCACCTGACACAAATTAAACTAGCTCACAACATAAGTTTTCATTACATAAACAAGAAATAGCATATATCAATCATAGTGTATATGCTAATTTACTCACAATTTAAATGGGCACTGCCTCATGTCAATCAAGTACATTTCCCCAAAACATAGTCATTAAACTCTTTATTTAAGATTTGGATTGACCTCCTAATCCTTTCTCAAGGGAGAGTTAGGAAAGGAGGGGCATTACATACTTCCATCCTTAGAAAAAAACTTGGCCTCGAGTTTTTTTATGCAACTCCTAAATACTTGTTCTCTACAAATCAAAATTTATGTTTAAAAAAATTAAAGTCTATCATAGATTTATTTTTAATTTAGATTGTTCAAACTCCTCCATCGACTTGTGCTATAAACAAAAATAGGCTTCAACTCACTTGTAGGTGATGAAGGTGTTATGATATTTCAAATGTTGGTGTTATCACTGAAATTTCGTCCGCACATGGTTACAAGAACTCAGCATTGTCAAACAGTGATGAAGTCATCCATGGACCTGAATTAACACCAAAGCATTCATAAAGGGTCAAAAAACTATACAAAGTAGTGAAAAATTGAAGGGCGCTATGAAAACATTGGGCGCGCGTGCACATGCGCAGAACAGGAATGCAGAAATTGCGCACATGTGCACGATGCGTGACTGTTATCGCAAAAAGCCACGCACCTGAGAAACGATGCATTTATGAGAGTGGTCGGCCTCCCACCCACTTATGGTTCAGCTCCCAAGCCGATTTGACACTCAAATATGGACTGGATTCGACTGGAGGGCTGGTCAAAGACCTTGAAATGCCCTAATTAGCCTCTTTTCACACTACAAACCACTTGAACAATAGCTCAAAGTAATGCTATAAAAAGGCCATGGATACACTTCATTTTTCAAGGAATTCAAAGAAAAGTTTTGCTGCCATTATTCTCTTGAGGACTCCATCCTTACCAAGAGTATATTTTCACCATTGCATTGGGGAATCCATCTCACCCCTTGAGTGGATTTGCAAAGAGTTATTTCATCATTTTCCATTTTATTTGTTGTAAGAAGAGCTTGCTAGTGGGGGTCCAAGAGCCCTCCCTTGGAGGAAGAAGGGAATCATAGTCCCCTTTCTTCTTGGTGTATTCTTTCACTAATAAATCAGCCTCATCATTGGTGGCATGGGTCTTATGGTTCTTTTTGTTTCTATGTCCCTATGCTCATGAATTTAGTTGTTATTTCATTTCTTAGTTTAATTCTTAGTTGTTGTTTTCTATTTATTTCCCTAAATCTTTTCCTTACAGTTGTCCTGCTCAGCAGACCCAACTGAGCTTGCAAGCACCTCTATTTTTCTCACTAAGGTGACATAAGAGGTGCAATAGATTGGCGACTCCGATGGGGAAAGGCATCAATTTCCTACCCCATTTTGGTTTTTCTTGCTCTTCTTTTAGTTTGTTTAACTTGTAGGTACACTAACCAGCCTAAGCCGACCTGCCATTCAGCCAATTCCAAGTTGAATTGAGAGAAATCCATCCGGATTTTTTATTCTCATCCATGTCTCATATATGTGCGGGTTTTTAGGCCCACAGACGTGCATCGTGTGCACATGCGCCTAAATCACAGCTCTGTTCTGTGCACGTGCGCTCATTGATTTTTCTCTTTTCACGCATATGCACTGTGTGCGCATTTGTCTCCACTGAGACCCGCACATCTGTGAAAAAATTCAAATTGTAAAGTTGTTGAGATGTGGGGAAGGCCATTTTCCTTCTTAAAAATGATTTCAAGCATGTTTTAAAGCTACACCACACTTAGTCCCCTTATCATATAAAGGGGTTAGTAAAAAACACATAGGCACTTAGGAGGTTAAAATCAATTTCCCTTCTTTGCTTTCATTTTTCGCCACATGGATGCCTTGTTTTGACTCACAAGATAAGTTGGGAATCATTTTTAATCACATTTAACTTGCATTGGGACTAGAAGTTGAATATCAATCGCTTAGTATGCTCTTCTCTCGTGCCTCCAAGCAATCTTGAGAATCAGAAAAACATTGTGAAACGATTTCATCTCCCTTAAGGACATTAAAACCTTTAGGAGAGGACAACAAGCCTTCTTGGAACTCCTCTTAGTTTACTTTTTCAAACACATATTAATATTGTAACGGGCCCATACATGCCCACATGCTACAAAGATAGGATAGTGTTGAAATTTGCTTTCTTAGATCAAATCACTAGGAAAGTTTAAAGGTTTTGTAACGGGCCCATACATGCACACATGATCAATCTAGGATAGTTTCAAAGATTTTCTTAGATTACATCACAATAGGGAGTTAAACGGATAGTAACGGACCCACATGTCCACATGCTAGCTTCCTAGGGACTTTTCAATTACGCAAGATTGTACAAAAGGCACTTAGTTAATTAGGTAATCAAACACTTGTAAGGACCAAGCGAAGTCCACATGCAGCAAGGTGACATCTAATTCACTAAAAATTGGCACACTTTCACTCACACACAAAAGTCACTTATCACTCACATAGCTTCTTCTTGAAACGTGGAGGTCAAAGTAAGTCTCCTCCAAAGGGATTCCGAAAACACCCCACCCTTTTCTTGACGAAACTATCGACTCCCATTTTTAATCAACGAGGTTGGTTTGCACCCCCAACCTCCCAAAACAACTACATCTAAAATCTTTCTAAAAACTCACTAAGTTTTCCTCCACAGGAGGTGCCAAAAGGAATTTTTTAGTCTAGGTAGGATTTTGGGAATAGGCATCCAAATAACTCCCCGTTATCTGGTTCTCACATTGTCAAAACCATAGAAGTTGTCAAATAGGGAACTGAAAATCCTCCAAGTCAAGTGTTCCTAATACCATAAGGTAGGGAGATACCCATGAAGGGTTGAAGGCTGAGGTCCAGTTGTTCTGTGCGTCCCCCCTTGAGTCACCCACCTCTTGGACGAGATCCAGCATGTGACCCATTTCTTAGGCCGAAAATCTAAATGTCGCACTGTGACTGAGGTACCTAGTGACCAAATTTTAGGAAATCTACCCAGGTGGCAATTGTGGGCTGAAATTGCACCTTGATTGGATTTTGTGTGGCTATTGGGAAATATCGCTAGCTCTTTCGAGATATGGCCCCTTTACCCCTCATTATAACCAATTATTTCATCCTTCACTAATTTCTCTTCCAGTGACTTCAGACCCCACTATTGAGTACTATTGGAAGGTCCAGTGCTATTCGAGAGGTAGGACGTTACGTCTTCTAGGACACAAGCATTTGTTTTATTTTGATTCCCCACGCACACAAAACCCACTTACCCACATATATGCTTCTTTTCCAAAAAACATTTTATGTATGATGCACCTCTGATTACAGTTTGATTCGAATATATATATTGTGTAAACATTCAACGCAAAAGCTCTTGTTTCTATATTACTCTCACCTCTCTTTGCACACATTCACGCAACTAGTCAGACATCATAGGGGACTCACAGAACCCCCGTCGTTCACGACGCTTGCTAAACCTCCCTCCTATCTTAGGGGGAGTGTCTGGTCTTTCCCACTCATCAGCATCTCCTTCACACACTCCTGTGAGTGGTACTGTTTTAAGATCAACTTTGTTTGGTTCTACATTATTTGGGTCCACTTCCCAAGGTCATCTATTCACTCGATCTCCTTTACATGGAAGCAGGGGACCAACTTCCTCTCAAGGAGGAAGAACCAACCCACCTAGCACCCCTCAAGGGTCAGGTTAACAACACACTCACACCATGGCCGGAGATAATCCTCCTCCCCCACTACAGATGCCATATTTGGCCTCTCTCAACATACCAGATCTCAGCAAACTCACCAATGATCCTATATTGCACGCTCCCACATGGCCTGCAATGCCCAACAAATTACCTTCACACATGCCAAAGTTCGAAGGAAAAGAAGACGATGACCTTGCCAACCATGTCATGACCTTTCACCTATGGTGCTCTTCCAATAGAATTATGGATGATTCCATCAGACTGTGATTATTTCAACACACACTCACTGGCCCATTGGCCAAATGGTATGTAGAAGAAAAATCACGGTCCCACACAACTTTTGAGTCCTCATCCAAAGCATTCTTGAACTTCTTCCAATTACCCATCCACCACGACAATGGTCTAGAACTACTTTCTAATTTCAAACAAACCTCAGCCACACATATCGCTGACAACATTCACGAGTGGCGTAGGTAACGTAGTTTGTGCAAAGCAGAAACCACCAAGAAACAGTGTCTCGATTTGTTTCTTAGATCACTTGTCTCTCTCCTCAGTAAGGATGTAGCTTCCACCTTCCCTCAATCTGAAGAGGAAGCCATCAGTAAGGCCCAACTGTATGACCTCATCTATGCACATTCAGGGTACTTATACACTATACTTCTGGATCTTCCAAAACCTATGTCATTTGGCCAAGACAAACCTGGGATGTCTCACTCAGCAGACGGACTGATCGGTACCACCACTCACCACGGTCCACAACCCCAACCACCACCGATGTATGGAACACCTCAATACCCACCGGCATACAGGGGTACTTTTTATTACCCCCCACCCCCTTATCAACAACCATACCCTGTTGTGATACCTCCACCCATCAGTGGACCACCGCTGGCACCTCCCATACATCCACCTATTCAAACGAACTCTGGTACCCCCTCTACCTCTGCTTATAGTACTAGAAAAATCACTATGCCTTCCTATGTACCTTATGGATCGTTACCACCACAGAATCCATACTTCCCATTTCCTGGTCCTCGACAACCCATGGCTACCCCACATCCTCATGCGGGGGTGAATTTTGTTCAACCCTCTGTCGTTTAGCAATACCAAAATTTTGAACAGCTAAATATAGCCAATCCAACCCATCCATTGAAAAATGCCAAGAAGACAGGACGGAACAGGAATAACAACAACCCAGGTCAAGGCAGGAATCAACCCTAACAACACCAATCCACTGGGGGCAACCAGAACCAGGGGCATCAAAACCCCCAGGGGGGCAATAATAATAAGCGCCAAGGGAGAAATAACAATAATGTTAAAACCGACTTCCCTTGTGCCCTTTTTGGTGAGTTCGGCCATTACACTCATCATTGCCCCCAAATCACTGATTTCAAACGGTTGAAAGACTCTAGTAGTCTTCCCCATCCTCCAACACCACTTGCCTCTCAGCAGGCACCACAATAATATGTACAACAACCCCCTCCTGTCGTGCTACAAAATCCCATTCCACATCAAGGTGTGATAAACACCCAACAGGACACACAACATCCTCCATCTCGGGTAGGACCATACCTCAACCCCAACAATCCAGCAGATCACACAATTCTCCTCACTAGTGAGGAAGAAATCCTTCTGCAGACACGTAATCATCAGTATCATGCACCCACTGAGTCTCCTCTTATCCCTCCAGAGACAAACCCTACACTGATGGGACCCCCGTTAGTGATTCCTCACCTTTCCGCCGAACCACTGCTTCGCATCCCTCACATCCCATTACGTAGGAATGCCCACAACCCACAGGCTAGGGAAGCTCGTAGCTATAGTTTGGTAGACGACTTAGCACAATCCCCGGCTGCCATGTCAGTGTTGGAGGTCCTCCAGACTTTTCCTACTCAGTGGAAATCATTACTTTCTTCCTTGGGGGCAGTCGACCCCGCAGATACCCGACTCATTACCTTTGATCTTGACAGTGGAGAACCTCTCCTTCCCGCCATGATCGCTTTTCAAATACCAGTAAAAATACGAAACGTCACAGTTCATCGATGTATCATCGATGAAGGTGCATCCACATGCATTATGTCCAAAACGGTATGGCAGAAGCTTGGTTCCCCCGAACTCATACCCTCTTCCATAACCTTATGAGATTATGACGGGCGACCATTGTCTCCTGAAGGGCTCTTCCAAAATGTCCCCATTGAACTCGAGGGCAAGACTATTCTCATCGACATCAAAGTTATCAACGCCCCACTCGATTATAATATCCTGTTCGGTCGTAGCTACATGTACGCTATGAAGGCAATGGCATCTTCTGTCTTTCGGACAATGATGTTCCCTCACAATGGGAAGATCGTTACTATTGACCAAGTCTCACATTACGAGCCTAATCCATCTGCCAACATCGATAACATTCTTCCTCTCATCCACACAAGCCATGAAGCATACCCACTCATTGATATGGGTACTGGAATTTTCAAAGATCCATCATTGTTAGGAACTTACCGTGGAGCACCACCACTCCTTCATCCTTCAAATCAAGTATGTTCCATATCATCTAACGGAACTCACACAGAGGATACCCTTCCTCCTACTGATTCTTCTATCATATCTGATGTCCCACTTGTCGCAACACTCCCCCCTCAAGAACCTCCTGCACACTCGTCGACCCCACCAGTCCACGATTCCACCTCTCCCCAAGGACATATCCCAGTTTGGGAGACAGTTCCCCAATCCATCACCCAAATTCCCTTCTTTTACCCTCCACCGGGCATCAAATATTTCCAAGTAGCCACAACGTTGACTCTCCCTAATATGGTGTTGGAAATTCCAGTTTGGTATTTACATCCACCAGAGATGGTTCCTCAACCATCCCTTCCCCCCCTAACAGATGGAATCCCAATGATGATTCCCATACTTACTCCCACCATACCCTCTACACCCCCACTCGCTAACCTCCCTACCACAGTTGGGGGTAGGCGGAAGAAGAAGGATCCCACAGTTCCAATCCCCCCGTGCATCCAACCTCCTTGCACGCTATGTGAGAAAGATGGACCCAACCCACAGATGCCCATCTCTAGCTGAGTTACGGAACCTAATTCCACTGAATCCAACACCATCACCGCTCACCACTATAGAAAGTATTGCCACTACCTCCCCTAACTCAAGTATAAAAGGGCTACGAACCAAATTCGCTTGCGCCATATGTTCAGCTTAGGGCCATTATACACACCATTGCCCAACTATGCCATACATCTGCCACACATTAGTCACACATATCTTTCTGAGTTTCCTCCAACACTCCATACCACTGCTCTTGTGAATGTGATTCATTATACTTCTTCATCAATCCTCAAGCAAAGGGGGATTACATGTCCTCCCCCCAAATTACCGCCCGATCATCCACAGTGTCAGTAACACTGGGATGGCATTATGGAACCACCGTCCATATCTAAGCCCTTTTTCCCACTTTCATTTTTTGGTAAAGGATCCCATAAGCTCTGTCTTCCAGACCACCTTCAGCCTCTTATACAAACATTTCCATCTAGTGATCATTTGCCCATTTTCTCGGTGGAGCATCTGCCCATGACATACTCAGGTACACATGCGCATATTAAAAATTATCAAATAAATGATCATATGTTCAATTCTCTTCAGATATTGTTCACGTCAGGTATTTGGTTTTCATGTGTGCAGGTACTCGGTCATCATACATCAACACAACCCCTTCAGGTATATACTTAGCACTGGCATGTCGTCATTCCCTCTTAATCTCACTTACATTTCCAGTCACACCCTCTAACATTTGCCTCTAGGATCCCCATTTCCGACTCTACAGTACCCACGACTCCATTTGCATCTTCGGTACTGTCACCCGGTAGCACTCTTACCCACATGAGTTGTCCCATTCATAGCACCCTTTTTTTATTTTGACACTCATGTTGTTTTTCAAAAACCCTTTAGGGATGGGAGTCCCGATAGTCTTACATCATGTCGCGAATCAGCCACATACTCCTTCTCCTCATTTTGCTAGCTTTCCCAACGGACTCCCAAATTATCTCTCCACGATTCTATGGTCGGGCTGCACCTCCACAGTAGCATGAACCCTCCATTTCATCCACAATCCATCTACCCATCTACAAAACTCCCTTCATTTCACCTACCTCATACAGAAACCCACCCATGGGGCCCCCACCCTTCATCAGTTATCCGAGAAAATTATGCCCTACATGGTCCCACCATATCACACTGGGGCACCCATTTCTATATTTGTACACTTCTCCCCAATTATTCGTTATTTCTTGTACAAACGCCTTTATTTCCAGTCATTATATTACCTTTTTGTCATCACCTTTGGCGACCTGCTTCCCTTTTTTTTGGTGAACTGCAACCCATGTCACCCTTGGTTGGAGCACCACTTATCATCCACCCTTGCCGACATCGTCCATATCTTCAGATTATCCCACAAACCACTTACCTCTATCCTCTAAATTTGTTCACCTTGTCCCACCTCTAGCACAACTTATCCCCAGTCTTGTCATCCCTCTGACACTTGACCTCGTTGAGCGGTTGCGACCACTTTTTATCTCACACATACTCCAACCAAGGGAAGTATTGAGTCTTCCCACATCTTGACTTCATCCATGTACCTCCTCCACTTACTCACCTCACCTAGTAGATTTCACGAAGCCATTTTCTTCTGGGAGTCACGTCCCCCTTTTTTGTCAACATCAGCACAGTTTTCTAGAAGGGCGACAGTATCTTGATTCTCATTACCCACCCAATGAGAGATCTCGGATGGCACAGGGTGAAACACAATTGCTCCCTATTGTCATCGACCCACATAACATTAGACGTCAACACTTTCTCATGTTACGGTGGGTCTTACTTTGCGACTATTGCAGTTAGTTCTTTCATTTGCCGAAGACCTCTGAACTTGGTTGGGCTATCGATGCCCACATAATCGATGATACTTATTACCGAGATCATTGCCTACTATTCAGAGTATGTTCATCCGCAGAATTGTCTTCTTCCTTTATCACGACCACCCCTGAGGGCACTGCCGTTGTCTACACCAACGCTTCATTCCTCTTTTTTTGGAGTTACATGACACGAGCATGGGGCATGCCCGCCTTGTTTGTACACAATTTTATTTTTTACACACCTCATGGAAGGTTGGGTCCTACCGGTTCCTTTTTCCCTCTAACGGATCGCTCTGGATGATCCCACTAGTGCTCTCTCTTACAACAACATTCTCAGTAGAAGAAACATTGATGGATTTCGGCTATATGTATGCTCCTAACCTCATCCATCAGGGGGCATCTGTTATCACTGAAATTCCATCCGTACATGGTTATAAGAACTCAGCATCATCAAACAGTGATGAAGTCATCCATGGACCTGAATTAACACCAAAGAATTCATAAAGGGTCAAAAAACTATACAAAGTAGTGAAAAATTGAAGGGCGCTATGAAAACACTAGGCGTGCGCACACATGCACGGAACAAGAATGCAGAAATCGTGCACATGTGCACGATGTCCGACTGTTATCGCAAAAATCCGTGCACCTAAGAAACGATGCATTGATGAGAGTGGTTAGCCTCCCACCCACTTATGGTTCAGCTCCCAAGCTGATTTGACATTAAAATCTGGACTGGATTCGACTGGAGGGCTGGTCAAAGACCTAGAAATTCCCTAATTAGCCTCTTTTCACACTACAAACCAGTTGAACAATAGCTCAAAGGAATGCTATAAAAAGGCCATGAATATACTTCATTTTTCAAGGAATTCAAAGCAAAGTTATGCTGCCATTATTCTCTTGAGGACTCCATCCTTACCAAGAGTATATTTGCACCATTGCATTGGGCAATCCATCTCACCCCTTGAGTGGATTTGCAAAGAGTTATTTCATCATTTTCCATTTTATTTGTTGTAAGAAGAGCTTGCTAGTAGGGGTCCAAGAGCCCTCCCTTGGAGGAAGAAGGGACTCATAGTCCCCTTTCTTCTTGGTGTATTCTTTCACTAATAGACCAGCCTCATCATTGGTGACATGGGTCTTATGGTTCTTTTTGTTTCTATGTCCCTATGCTCATGAATTTAGTTGTTATTGCATTTCTTAGTTTAATTCTTAGTTGTTGTTTTCTATTTTTTTCCCTAACTCTTTTCCTTACAACTGTCCTGCTCAGCAGACCCAACTGAGCTTGCAAGCACCTCTATTTTGCTCACTAAGGTGACAGAAGAGGCACAATAGTTGGCTTATCTCAATATTATCTCATACAATATTAACAGATCAAGAAGAAATGCCACATTAAAAAAAAAGGCAAAAAATCCCAAAAAATAAAGAAAGAATAGATTTTCAAAAACATTAATTTCAACATTATAAATGTTTTCTCTCAAAAAAATTTAGAAGTCACTCCATGGAATATCCCAACATGTATAACAATCTAACACTGACGAGATCCCTTTGGAGTGCCTCATACTTTTTGCAAAATGGATAGAATTAGTTGAAATATACATTGAACGGAAATGCATTCTACCTTGGTGAATCACTAGTGGATTCAAATTTCAATTTGCATAGTTAACAATGTTTCATTGTTTCCGAGGGCATAACCATACATGTTTTAATCCACATTCATTATGTTAGTATTTACCAACTACATTCCAATATGTTTAAGTATCAAAGTGGGATGATATAGAATGGTATTTAAATATGCATACCATCTTTGTAATTTATATGACACCTCTTATGCTTGGAGTTGGTTGAATTATTTTGCATGTATGTTCTTATTGTTGACTCTAACTTGAGGTAGGTAGTTACAACTTTGTTGAATTTATGCATGGGAATAAGTTGGATCCTTCGTATTTCCAAACTTATAATTACTATACACGATTATTTTAGTATAACAATAGTTTTTACTATATCTTCCAAACATTTTTACAAGGGTTTCATTTGACTGCATGCTACATATTGAATAAGAAACAAGATTTCCACTTCATATGATAGTGAAAAATATATATTGAAATTTGAACTTGGTTCAACAAAAAAATAGAAGTTGAATTGCATCATTAAAAGTTGCTTATGAAATACTTTCTAAGTTCTAAGTGAGATATTATATAGAATATATGAGTCACAATAGTAAAAATCACTTGAGACTAGATTTTGTCTAGTTAGAGGTGGGTAACATGCTAATGGAGATGAATTTTAAATATGTTGGAAGAAATTGTTTATTTATGGAGGAGGACAGTATTCGACCCATTAGACTTGTTATCCCCCATTTCTAGGGATAACTAAGGAGATAATGTCTTGAGGCCCTCAGGTTGAGACATGAAGTGCCAAGGGATAGATCAACTCATGATGTCCACTTACACAGATGGAGACCCACTTCACCACAACACTTCTCTAGTTCATCATGATGGCCTTCACCAAATCAGCTTGTTTCAAGAAGACAATGGGTCTTTCTCCATGAGTTGCAAGTCACTTACTATCGTAAGTCTCACTTTAATACTTGAGGCATCTGAATATGTTTCATTTAAAGTTGTGTTTTTACTATATAATGCCAGCTTGGAAATTATGCTCTTTTCTTTGTTTCACCTTCATGGTTGACATTATGCCCTAGTAAATGGTCACCCTTGGGGAAAAGTTTTTCTATTGGGTGGGCTTATTGATGAGTCATCATACCATTCCCAATCATACTTATCATTTTTCATACTTCATCCTTTTCATCACCTTATATTTTGGGATTTTTGGGTGTATTGACCCAAGAAGGGATTGTACCTCATTTCATGGGAAAAGGGGACTAAAGGCCCAGGAGGAATGTTGTTGGAAAAAGATAAAATCCAAAATTATAACCTTCTAGATGATTTCCCAAAGAGGTATTGAGAAAAATGAAAGATTTCTCTTAAAAGAATTGAATACCTTCAAAAACCAAATTTCACATATATAAATGTCCCACTTGTTGATGGATCTACGCAACTGTGGTATACCCTTTTCTTTACCTATATGACACTTTGTGTACCTCTAGCTTAAAGTGACATTATGGCACCTTTTTCAAGTCTTATGTTACCCAATTTTAGTACCCAATTTTTTTGGAATTTAATAAATTTAAGACAATAAATGGGCTTAGAAAAATGATGCGTTGAAAATTAAGGTGCAACACACCCTCTACAAAGGAACCCATAAATGAGACAATGTGAACCCTTGTATGTCATGCACCCCATTCCCAAAGGTATTACCTCCATCCAATCCATTTTTCTTACATGTCTTAGAGAGGGTCCACCTAGGAAACACCCCTTGACTTGAGGAATGACTCACCCAATAGGTCACGTTGACAACCCTCCCATACCTAAACTTGGCAAGTTGCATAGGGTCTTTGAGCGCTAGTTTAATTTGATAAGGTAGTTTTGATGCACATATTTAGGTGGAGCTTGTACATAATGTGCTTTACTTGCCATGATATATTTTACTTGAGACCCTTGGAGGGAACACTCATTTATCTTTGCACGACCTATCTTGGTGAACAATTTGGAGGAACAAGCCTATCTTGGGCCTTCATTTGGGCTTGAAGCCCATAGTTTTGATCCCATGAATCACATCTTGGCAGTAGTGAGAAGATGGATGTTTCCTTTGGAGGAAAGAAAAGACACCTTGAAGGAGGATACCTAACCCTCATTTTCCCAACGTTTAACCTTGGATAGTTTGTCTCTCTCTTGGGATTGACATTATGATTTGGATCTAGGGTTTGATGATGGTGGTAATGATTTTATGAATTAGCATAATTGATGGAGAGAATACCCTATCACGCGAAGGGATGGACTTTGGAATCCCAATGAATATATCTCCAAGCTCAACATTTTGCAAAAAGTGACAGGATGTCACCCTCCACCAATATTCATATTATTTTCTATTTTATAAGTCATTTTTACAAGTTTTCTAGGAGTAAAAGTGATTACACCCTCCTAGATTTACCTTTGTTGGTGTTTCATGCACTAGGGAGTAAAAGGGCTTACAGCCTCCTAGATTTACCTTTGTTGGTTTTTCATGCTCTAGGGAGTAAAAGGGCTTACTCCTCTAGAGATATTGTGGATCCAAATCTTATAACCAAGACTCCATTTACCCAATATATTTAAAGCACTAATCTGAAAATTGCATTGGAGGAATAAAATAATTGCATTGAAAAATGTGTTTTATTGAGATATGTCAATTGTATAAAGTGGAATCAATTCTACACTCTTTTAGATTGCTTGGGCCACTAGGGCATCTAGAGTTTCCAAGTATCTCTTGCTGATGTAATAAATTTTTTCTACAACCATTAGGGCTGCAGAAAAACACTTTTAAACTCTTACTTTACTCATTAATCTACCATTGGAATCTACTTACAAGTTGCTATTGTTAATCTACATGGTATTGGATATTTGTTGGGAATGTTGTTTGTTGATTTCTTTGAGTATAATTTGTTGTTGTAGAAATATTTTTCTACAACCACTTGGATGTTACAATAATTCTTTGAAAACACTACCTAAAATCCCTCTATTGTCAGTAAAGGCTTGCTTCATTATACTTGAATTAAAAGTCTAGTAATTGCTATCTTAGTCTCTTGCAGCTCTATTAGGATTTTCGTGATACATTTTACAGTTGTTGTTACCATTGATTTTTTGATATATATATTTTTTTTACTGCTGAAATATATTACAACAAGCTTCACTTTCTTGTCCATTCGATATTTTGGCTTGTATATCTTCATTTTGTCTTGTCTCATGAAGGTATAATATTGTTTTGCAGGTACACTTCACTTCTGCAACCTACCCTTATCCAAAATACTCTTACACAAGCCATTTTCAACTTCCTAACTTGAACTATAGGGGTTTTCACTCTCATCTTCTCACTTTCCACTTCATTCCCCCTAGGGTCACTAGGATTCCCCCCATTGTGGTGATTTTCATCATCAGTAAAGTGAGGAGAGTGTCCATCTAAGGTGAAAGTAGGTAGATACTCTCACATTTGTCCCACATTTGTGGATT
>ML819443.1:52324-69368 GCA_009831015.1 Picea engelmannii
GGGATTAAGGGGCTAAGTATTTTTATTATATTTTATTTACCCATAATTGATTTTATGGAGAAAATGGGTTACATGAGCTTCTTGGGAGGAAGGCCACGTGGTTCTTGTTTTCATGTAATTATATAAACCTTTCATGTGGGTTGTTTGGGGGTTGCTCTTGGTTAATGTTTTAATTTTAGAATTCCCCATTTCATTCTTTTTGAATTCGTGTGCTCTTGGGGGGGGAGCATGGAAATGAATGGTTGGAGGAGGAGAGCCATTGCTAGATGGTTGTAATATATTATTGATCATTCCAAGAAGGAATGGATGCATGTGTGCATGAGATTGATGGTAGTTCAGAAAGAACTGTCCACAACTGAGAATTATTGGAGTTTCTAGTAGGGAGATTTCCTGACCAGTAGCACTGGAGCCCTAGAGAGAAATGCAACATCCTGAGAGACTGCATGGAAGACAAAGGTGTTCATTTCTTTATTTTTTGCAGGCTAAGGGGGAAAGAGAGATGGAAATTCAGATTTGTTGCGTGGTTGGGAAACCTGAGAGCTAGTTAGCCAACTGTTGTGTGTTTTAGATTTGGCCTAGGACCTGTCCTTGTGGATTCATAGCCCTGGCTCGGGGGTGACCTGCTGTTGAGAGTAAAAGAACAAAAATGTATATGGTTGGGAGGAACGTCCTTGGTATGTAGCCAGTTGGTGAATGTTTATTTGCAAAGATAAGTGCTCTCTGTATTTTCTATATAATGTATATTCTCTTTGTGTATTTAATCATCTATGAGATATGTATTTATATTGTGCCTGTCTGCTGGTGGAGTCAAGTAGTCCATGCAATGAAAATAACAAGATTATGCCACCAATGGATAACTATATTAGTTGAAAAAACATCGTAGAGAAAGGAGGACTTATGATTCCCCTCTTCCTCCTTGGGAGGGCTCTTGAGTTCCCTAAAGGAGATCTTCTTGCAATGGTAGAAAAAAATGAAAATGATGAAAAAATCAATGCCTATTTCCCTTAAGAGGTGAGTGGAATGGCCTATTGGAATGTTGCTAGAATTCTCCAAGGAGAAAAGAGAATTCTCAAAGGAGGATTGAGGCAACATAACAATACTATGAAATTATTAAATTCTTAGTGCACCCATGGCCTCCATTTATAGCATTCTTTCAAGGAAATATTCAACTGGTTCTTATTGTGAACAAGGGGCCCTTTAGGGAACCCTTTGGTCCTTGACCAACCCCCCATTCAGATTCAACTCAGATCTGAGGGTCAAATCAAGTTGGGAGCTTGTCCATAAGTGGTTGAGGGGTCGACAAGAACCATAAATGCGTTGTTCACAGGAGTGCGCGACTTTTCTCTTAAACAATAACACATTTGGTGCATTGTGTGCTCTACAAGCTTCTTTGGTCTGCGCACTGTGCATGTGCTTCCTTTAGTGAGTTAGCGCATGCCAATTTTTGTCCAGTTGTATAGTTTTTTCCTCTTGGAAATGCATTTTTGGTGATGTAGGTGAACTAATGGTTGTTTGGTAGTGCTATATTTTTGTAACCATTTGCATGCAATGTTGCAGACGAAATTTCAGTGATAACACATATGTGATTCGCCCTCTTGTGATCCACATATATACGTGATTTGATCCATTATGAATTGTGTATCCGTGTAAAAAGTTTGTACGACAAGATTTGTATGATCCAACTTTTTCCTATGGCTTATGTTGACTGAAACCCACCTGCGGTTGTTTCTGCTCTCTCTCCTCCTTGACATGTATGACCTCTAGATGGAAGTCATTTTTCAGCTATCCAAGATCTTGAATCATGGTCCTTTGTGATCCAACCCTCTGGTCAACACTTGGATGAAATCTCTTCACTCAACCTATGAGATCTCCTCACTCTAGTGTAAGCAAAATTCATTCTTTGCTCCTACACTCCTCACACTAGAAAAATCCCTTATTTTCTATCCTCAACCTTGGCCTCTTGCCAAAGTCTCTCAACCTCAACCTCTCATCAAAATTCTCTGACTTTGATCTCGTATCAAAAGTGTCTCACTTTTATCTCTCATCAAAATTGTTTTCCTCCTTCTCCTAGACTTGCTTTTATAATCATGAGTTACAATCTATTTTTAATCTCCAAAGTGATCTACGGTTGAGATTAATTTTCACACCCACTTAAGATTTATATTACATGTTGCATGCTATGCATGTTCCTTAAATAAATCAATTCACTAAAAAATACAATTTTACTTTAATTAATTCAATTTAACTAAATTAAAATCAAGACTAGAATATTCTTTGATGACTTCCACATGCTAGACACATATCAATGCGGAAGTACCTATCTGATGCTACCACCAACATCAACACTCCCTCTTAGCAAGGAAGGTACTTCTCCCACCTGTAGTTGCCTCAATATTCACTACGATATTTGCCACCATGCCTACTTTCCAATACACTTGATTGGTTGCTTCCTTTGACAAATAAGCTATCTCTTCCATCATGATTTGACCTAGCTATGGAGACTCACTGCCTATGAACATGCTCCTATATTTATTCTACTCCTGACCATCCTCCATGGTCATGTTGTACCATGACTCCTTCTTGACAAACTTGGAAGGTTGCTCCTTCCCACCTAAACCTGAAGTCTGAATCGCTCTAACATGCTCAACCTTCAGAGATACATGGTCCATGTTCTCTGCCACTCTACTACTTTCTATTGTTCACATAGGCTAGCCCTTTATCCTATACAAGTTTCTATATATAAATCCAAAGACAACTTTTTTGTCTAAGCTAGATCCTATGGGCATGATGAACATCTATCCATCTCAGAATAATACCTCATATCCCTTCTTCTCAATCATTGAGACTGAGATCACACTCTTCTTGAGTTTTGCAACCCATAGCACATCATGTACTCTCAAAACACATCCTGACTCTATTTGGAATGGAACTATTCTAGATCCCCTCAGTGCATTCTTGGTCCCCATACCGAGTTCCACATGCACCTATGATTCAAACTCTATGAATCTCTCAAACACCTCTTGTGCTCCTGTCATATGACATGTGGATCCACTATCTTTCAATCCTTCACTATATGATATAGTACCCAAGGAAGTCTGGTAAACAAGTAAGAACTTTATATGTTCAAACTTCTTACAAAACTCATCCACTTGAGTCTTTGCCAACACAGATACATCTGGTTGTGTTTCACCCAGCCCTTCTTCCCATGTGGACATTTGATTCCCTACATAATTTCCAAAATTGTGACATGAAAATCACTTGACTTTGCTCATGTCCTTCTTTTTCTTCCATCTTGAGCGATAGAATCTCCACTAGCAATCTTCTTGACCTTCTATCCCTTCCTTTCCTGGATATAAAGAGAAAATTTCTCATCATGGATACTCTTCAAACCATCCATGGAATCTAACTGAGTCTCCTCCTTAATACAATCAGTCCATAGTCTATCAAAACTTGACACTAGCTCTCATGCACAGATCCCCTGCACAAAAGGTTCCCAAGAATTGGGAATACCTCTCAATGCCACATTAACCAACTCAACATCATGTACTATCTCGCCAATGGCTACAATTTGATCTCATATCTGTGTAATATTCATAAGATAGTTCACAACTGTTTCCTCACTGTACATCTTGACAACTTGTAGTCGGTGCTTCAAATGTAGCAACCTTCCTGTATTCTTGTTTTGGTATAGATTCACAAAAACATCATAGATTTCCTTCACAAATTTCTTCTCAGCAATGTGCAGAATCAAGTGGTCCTTTACAGATTATAGTAACACCTTCTTGGCCTTTACTTCTTTCTTATTGCGAGCTTCCAATTACTGCGGATCAGTAGGACTTGCAACCATAACCTCAACATACTCTTTGAGGTAATTCTCCTTAAATAGAAGAATAAACCTTGCCTTCCAAGCCCAAAAGTTTGTTTTCCCTTCTAACATGTCCTCAATCTTCAATGTGTTCACCATATCCGATATATGATCTGATAACCCTCAACTGAAAATGTTGTTTCCATGAAATTTGTCCTTCAATTTCCCTCATTGGTTATCAACCTGATAAGATCTATCATCTTGGTTTCCTCCCTTTAGAGACTAGGCTCCCTCTTTCCTTCAAAGTCTCGACTCTGATACCATGTTGATTTTCCAATGGATTCAACCCTTGGTATGCAATAATACCATGTTGATCTTTTACCACTCTACTCAACACCCAACATTTATCTCAAATAAAATCAATTTATCTAATTAAAACATAGATGTTTAATCAACTAAACATGCAACAAAAACATAAACATGGAAACCAAATCAATCACACATAAACACCAATATTTTTGGGTATAAACCCCTGGAAAAACCTCGAAGGGAAAATCATTCCAATGATGCATTTATTAAGGTCAAATCAAGGTTCTCATAACAGGGAAAATGGCCAACTGAGAGAATTATACACTACAGACAAACCTAAAAATTATTGTGATGTTGCACGACCTGTTCTGGCATGTTTTTCGAGGCATACACGATTCACCCTCTTTTTATCTGTGTATATACACGATTCGACCCACTGTGAATCACATATCGGTGTAAAACGTTTGTGTGGCAAGCTTTGTATGGTCCAACTTTTTCCTATGGCTTATGTTGACTGGAACCCACTTGTGACTGCTTCTTCTCTCTCCTCCTTTACTTGTATGACATCTAGATGGAAGTCCTTCTCCACTTATCCAATATCTTGAATCATGGTCCTTTGTGATCCAACCCTTTTATCAACACTCATATGAAATATCTTCACCCAACCTATGATATTTTCTTACTCTAGTGTAAGAAAAAGTCATTCTTTTCTCCTACACTCCTCACACTAGCAAAATTATTTTTATGTTATCCTCAACCTTTGTCTCTCACCGAAGTCTCTTGACCTCACCCTCTCGTCAAAATTCTCTGACAATGATCTCATATCAAAAGTGTCTCACTTTTATCTCTCATCAAAAGTGTCTTCCTCCTTCTCCTAGCCTTGCTTTTATAATCACAAGTTACAATCTATTTCTAATCTCCAAAGTGATATATGGTTGATTTCTCACACCCACTAACGATTTACATTACATGTTGCATGTTATGCATGTATATTAAATAACTCAATTCACTAACAAACACAATTTTCTTTAATTAATTCCTTTTAACTCAAGTAAACTCAAGACTAGAAGATTCTTTGACGACTTCCACATGCTAAACACATGCTAATGAGGAAGTACCTATCCTATGTGAAGATTTTATAGGTCCTAACAATCTTCCAACTAGGTATGTCTTTGACCTCAAGTTGGATCTAAGTTTCAATTGTCAAACAAAAGTTTGCTGCTATTTTATAACAACAAATTGTTCAGTAACTTCTTTGTTGTTTTGTTACAATTACATAGGAAATTAAGGTGCTCTAGCAAGTATGTCACAACCCCGCTGCAGCGTAATAAATTTTCTCCTTTTCTCGAGGGAAAGAACCCTCGAAAACCTACGAAGATTAGCACAGGCTGTAGATGCCACCTCTGCCTCGACAGAGTCTCTGCGCAACCTCCCGGTCTTAAGGATCGTTCAGTTTCTTTTATGAGCCGAAGCGGCTCCTTCAATTCCTCTCTGAAATCTAAATTCAATCGATCCACGGGTTCTTCGGAAGTTCCCTTGTGTGAACAACACTAGGCGCGAGCTCCACGACTCCCAAGCGACCACAACACTATGACCAAGGCCTATTCCCAAAGGCGCTTGTCACAACTCGCCATCTTGCGAGTTCGCGAGTCGAAGCTCTTGACTCCTCCTTTCTAATATTGTGATACCCGAGATCACAAAATGGGTACAACTCCCTTCTGTTAGCGCCCTCCGCGCGTGACCACCGGCTAGGCTAAACACTAGCTCCCGTTGCAACTCGCGACTTTGAAAGTCGAAGGGTTGAACCTTCATGGTCTTCTCGTGCAAACCTCCAAGACTTGAAAGTCAGTGAAGGTTGACCTTCCTTTCACACTTCTCACAACTCGCCACTTTGCGAGTCGTAGCGTCGAGCTCCCGTGGTCATATCTCACGAATCCTCAAGATGCGAGAAGTCAACGGAGTGTTGACTCCTTTTCCCAGACGATGCGTGTCCGCCTGTCAACCACGCAGGCCCCACTTTGTGGTTCTGCCACGTGTCCACACCCGTACCTCGGCTGTCGACACTTCACGACTTCTGATGTGGAGAAGAGGTTCTCTCAACCTCCAAATGTGCGACGAAGCTCCTGATCCAATGGTCCTCCCTTGAATTGGATCCAACGACTATCCTTTCTCCTCGCGATTTCACCACTCACGACTTGGAGCACCCAACTCCTGGGCTCTCACATTGCAAACCTCCGAGTTCACGAGATCCCTTGGTCTTTGCCACCTGTCCTCCTCAGATGGATGGTCCTGATCTTCTTGCGACTTCGCCACTCGCAAAGTCGTGGCGTCCAACCTTGGCACCTTCTTTTTATGAAACCCCAAGAAGCGATGTTAGCTTTCCCTCTCACGTTCTCGCTACTCGCAACTTCGCAAGTCGAAGGGTTGAACTCTCATTCCCTTATCTCACGAATCCTCAAGACGCGAGAGGTCAACAGGTGTTGACTCCTTTCACTAGGTGACATGTGTCCGCCTATCTATCACACGGGCCCACCTTACGGTTCTACCACGTGTCCCTCGTTACTCCTTATCGCAACTCGTGACTTTGGGACTTTCAAAACAAAAGTCTCGACCTCCTATTTGTTGATATGCTTAAATGTCGAAATTTCGACACGTCATCAATGCGGGTCCCACAACAGAACTTCTCGCCTTTTTTGGAGTTTCGGACTTCGCAACTTCGTGATTCCTGATGCTAAGCTTACGATTCTTCAACCCACAAAACCTGAAATATGAGTTCCGATGCACTTCACCAATAACTGGCTCACACAAATCCTTTCGCCCCTTCGAGACTTCGCCTTTCGCGACCTCGCGAATCTTGAGGCAAGGGTTTTAACCCTTCAACTCGCGAATCCACGAAATGCGATTACGCGAGTGATCCAACGGTCCTTGTCGACTCAGACCCTACGGTCCGATTTCTCCCGAAATTAAAACTTGAAAATAGGCTTATCGTAACTCCCCTGCTCCTCTGCAAGATCTGACGGCTCTCGGGACTTCGCGAATTCTCCACAGAGAATTCCGACCGTCTAATGCCTCCTTGACGACTCTTGCGAAGTGAACAGGATATTCCTTCGCTGCTATTTTGGGATTTCAAGAGGATCATTCTTCGTCGTACAGGTTTACTAAGACTTGCGCCTTCAAATCCTTTTCCAGGTTCTTGGTGAGATTTCTAGGAAGGGTGTCTCTATGGGGAGATCTATCTAGGGTATTACTTGAGACGGATAAGGGTGTAGATTTCCCGAGAACAGACTTGAAGTATAAATTAATTCAATATGTGTATAAATAGCGATTTATAAAACATAATCCATATGTAGTATTTCCATTATAGGCATGCAACCACCATTTCTAAATCAAAACACTACACATGCAGTCTCATACTCAAACCATTCATAAAACTGCACAAGCTGTGAGCATACATGTCAGTATATAAATTTCAAGATGCAAAATGTAAAACACTTATCAGAAATAACACCAGATGTGATTGCAACTGCTGAGAGGCGTGCTCATTTCCACCCAACCATAGGCTCAATGACTCCCAATGGATTTACCACTAGCCACCCCCGAGCTGAGACCACAATGCTGTGAGACTATGTCTCTGTTTTCCAGTGACTGAGAACGAAGGTTACTCTCCTTCTTCTCCGCTATCACTCACTCTGTGTTTTTCCAGAGTTCTCTTTCCTCTTTCCCTTGCGTCTGCCCTTGATCGCCCACACTTCTTGCCTTTTCTCTGTTCGGCAAGGTTGCATGTGGCACGATTTTCCTCGCAGTGGTCAGGTCTAAGGAATCTATGGATGGGCGGTTCACCCCCCATCCCTCATTACTCATGAGGAGCCCTTTACCTACCAATCCTGATGAGTCATTTAATTCGGGGCCAGCGAGCTGCTCTTGGTTCTCCGGGCCAGTGAAGTCCAAATATGGTATTGGTTTCGGTGGAAGTTAACGCCACCTTTCCAGGTGCCTTCCACCACCTTTCCAGGTTCCTTCCACCACCTTTCTTCAGCCATCGTGGTCTCTTTTTCAACACTTTCCCCTCTCAGTAGTCCTGCAATACATATTTATATTATTATTTACATTCATCGACCTTTTCCACAAGGTCCATTCACATCACACATTCACATTTTTGAGTTTGCCACAGTTCTTGGCCAATATAGTTATTTTTACAGATTGGGGGAAACATGGTGTTACAATTCCCTCCCCCTTAAAGGAACATCATCCTCGATGTTCTTATCTATCAACATGAAATGCATGTAGAGTTGTAAACAAAATCGGATATGCCCGTTTCATGGCATCCTCCATTTCCCATGTAGCCTCATCTGGGCCAAAATGTTTCCACTGCACCTTGACCTATGCAATGGTTTGGTTCCGGAGTGGGGTTTCCTTTCTGTCCAGTATGCATTGAGGTTCTGGTAGAAATTCTCCCTCCAGTTCCACCTGAATCACAGACCAATCAATTATATGGTTAGCATCATGTACATATTTCTTCAATAATGAGACATTGAAAACATTATGTGCTCTAACTGTGGGAGGAAGTGCTATCCTATAGGCTACAGGTCCCACTCTATCTATAACCTCAAAGGGTCCACAATAACAAGGTGCCAACTTGGCACAAGCTCCCATTCTCAGAGAACTCTTCTAGGGTCTAACTCTGAGATATACATGGTCTCCCGTTTTGAACTCTCTTGGAGTTCTATTCTGGTCGGCATAACTTTTCTGTCACTTGTTGTTCCATTTCTTTCAACATGTTGGGTCCAAAAGAAATCCTATTTACGAGATTACTCTAGCTGACTGGGGTGTTACACGGTCTACCATAGAGGGCTTCGAAGGGGCTCATATTCAAGGATGTTTGGTAGCCGTTGTTGTAGGCGAATTCTACCAGTGGCAGGTAGTCTTCCCACTTCCTAGGTTGATGCATTACATGCATTCTTAGCATGTCTTCAAGTATTTGGTTCACTCGTTCTGTTTTTCCGTCGGTTTGAGGGTGATAGGTAGTGCTAAACAACAATTTGGTCTCTAAGCCAGCCATTAGTGATTTCCAAAAGTTAGAAGTAAATTTCATGTCTCTGTCAGACACGATCTCTTTTGGCATACCATGCAGTTTGAATATCTCCTTCATGAATACCTGGGCGATGTCTATTTCCTTGCAAGTCGACTTGACGGGGATGAAGTGAGTAGACTTGCTCAATTTATCCACCACCACCATAATGGCGTCATTCTGTTTGTTTGAGGGTGGTAATCCAGTGATGAAATCTATGGAGATGGTTTCCCATTTCCATTCTGGGATTGGTAAAGGTTGCAATAATCCTGCTGGGTGTCGATGTTCTTCTTTAAACTGTTGGCACTCTATGCATTTGGTTTAGTACTCGGCTATGCCATTCTTCATTCCAGGCCAATAGAACTGTCTCCTAGTGACCGTGATCATATTCTAGTATCCTGGATGACCAGAGTAGGGTCTTTTATGTAGTTCATCCAGTATGAACCTCTTCAAGTTGTCACAATCTGGAATATAAAATCTGCTTCTGTAAGTGAGCAGACCTCCTTTGGTCATCTGGTAGCCTTCATATTTTACTCCGGCGAGTTCTCGCTGTAGGTACATGGTCACGGTTTGGACGAAGGGATCTGTTTCTTATGCATTTCTGATTCTTTCCTTGACATCTGTCTCGTAGGTGCTCACCGTTCCCAGGTTAATTGTTTTCATACTTCTGCTAAGGGCATCGACCACCCTATTTTCCTTTCCTTTAATGTGTTTGATCTCGAAATCAAACTCGCTAAGGAGGTCCATCCACCTAGATTGTCTAGCATTGAGGTTTGGTTGATCAAACAGGTATCACAATCCACAGTGATTTGTCATAAGTACAAATTTTCTCCCCAGGAGGTAATGCCTCCACATTTTCAAGGCATGCACTATGGCAGCCAGCTCTAGATCATGGGTCACATAGTTGACTTCATGCTCATTCAATTTTTGGGATTCATAGCAGATCACACTTCCTCCCTGCATAAGGACTCCTCCGAGGCCTTCCTTACAGACATCTGTGCACACGAGGAAGTCAGCTTCTGGATCAACGATTTTCAACATGGGTGCATGGGTCAGTAGATGTTTTAGAGTTTGAAATATTTCTTCACACTTCTGTGTCCACAGGAATTTTGTCCCCTTCTTCCGGAGGGCAGTGATTGGACAACCAATCTTGGAGAATCCTTTTCTAAATCTCCTATAGTATTCTGCTAATCCCATAAAGGATCTGATGTCCGAAACATCCTTTGGGGTAGGCCATTCCATGATAGACCTGATCTTGTCAGGGTCTACTGCTACCCCTTCTTCAGATAGGACATAGCCTAAGTAATGTATTTTCTTCTGGAAGAAGTCACATTTGTTGAATTTGGCATAGAGATGATGTTCTCTTAGCACTTGGAACACAAGCCTAAGATGCTCCTCATGCTCTTTTATGTTCTTGGAGTAAATTAATATATCGTCAATAAAAACAAGCACAAATTTGTCTAGGAATTTGCTGAGTACATTGTTCATCAAGCACATAAAAGTGGCAGGGGCATTGGTCAACCCAAATGGCACCACCACAAACTCATAGTGACCATACCTCGTTCGGAAGGCAGTTTTATGAATGTCTTCACCCTTGATTCGGACTTGATGGTATCTCGACCTCAAATCAATCTTTGAGAAAATAGATGCACCCCCAAATTGATCGAACAGGTCATCAATCCTGGGCAAGGGGTACTTGTTCTTTATAGTTACCTTATTGAGTTTCTTATAATCTATACACAGTCTAAGGGTACCGTCCTTCTTTTTCATGAACAAGATTGGTTCTCCCCATGGAGACACGCTAGGCCGAATATAGCCCTTATCCATCATTTATTTTAATTGCAACTTGAGTTCAACTAACTCGGGTGTGCTCATCTGGTAGGGTGTCCTAGACACCAGCACCGCTCCCGATGGAAGTTCTATCGAGAAGTCTATATCCCTTCTTGGAGGTAAACCTGGTACCTCTTCCGGAAACACATCTCTATATTTTCTCATGATAGGGTGATCGTCAAGGCTTGGTTTGTCACCTTCGATTGTTTTCAACACCTGTATTGCATATAGGGGACATCCCTTTCGACAATACTTTCTCATTTGTAGAGCTGATATTTGTCTCACTGAAACAGGTTTTCGGATCCCTTGAAGGGTTATCTTTTTCCCTTCTTTACTTACACATTCTAAGGTTTTGTGGTAACAGTCCAATCTGGTTTTATGGGCGGTTGTCCAATCCATATCAATCAGCATATCATACGATCCGAGGGGTAATAAGTTAAGGGTTGTTTGGGTGGGGAATCTACCCAACATCAATTGGCAGGATGGTATAACCTCTGCTACCCTTCTTTTGGTGCCAGTGGCTAATTGTACCAACCATGGCTTGGTATGTTTTTGTGGCTGTAGTTTACACTTATCAACAACTTTAGGGGCTATATAACTCAAATATGAACCAGGGTCAATTAAAACATACACTAGATGGTTGGAAATCATACCTTCTATTTCCACTACTGAAGCTTGGTGGTCGGCTTGGTTATTATCCAAGGCTGCATAAATTTGTGTCTCACTCCTGGCCACATCATTGACAGTAGTAGCTTCTTGGATGTTATAAATCCTTCGACTATTCTATTGTCGGTGTGGACAGTCTCTCAATAGATGTTCTTCCCCACAACCCCAACATTTCAAATGTTCTCTCTTTGGGTTATCAGTCTTCATTGATATGGGTCCAGAAGTTTTATTTCTGCTCAAGGAGGGAAAATTATGTTGGTGCATACTCTGGGCTGGGAAGCTCATTCTTGGGTTCTTCTTATAGTTCTTAAATCCTGGGGATTTAATTCCCCTTTTCTAAAATCTTGAACTATTCTTCTGTTTCCACCCTTCGCGAGGTTCTACTCGATGCCCAAATTGTTCATGACAATAGGTTGCCTTTCGAATAGTGCCTTATAGAGTCTTTGGTTCATCAAATTCAATTCTATTCTGATAGTCCTTAGGTAGTCCACTGATGAAGCGTTGCACCTTTGCCTTTCCACCTTGATATAGGGTACATACCTCAACAAATCGAGGAATTTGTTGACATATTCTTCTATAGTGAGTTGTCCCAGTTTGAGTTCATAAAACTCTTTAGTCTTTTCGTCGAAATATTTTTCCGACAGATACTTCTTTCAGAAGTATTTCTCAAACCGTTCCCAAGACAGGTCCTCTTCGCGAACCCATTTCACATTCTTAAGGTCTTCCCACCAAATGGAATCCTTTCCGTTCAAGTTTAAGGTGGCCACTCGGGCCTTCATATTTTTTGAAAAATCATGGACTCTGAAATACTTCTTTAGTCCGAGTAGCTAGGCCTCTTCTTTCTCTCCCTTCTTTATTTCACCGTCGAAGGAGGGTGGTTTGGCTTTTCTGAATTCTTAGAATTTATGACCTTTGGAAGACTTTTTCTTCTTCTATTTCCTTTGGGGATAGGAACTGGTTCTGCTGCTAGAAGAGCCCTCTGAATCGTCAACTTCCTTTTCAGAGGAATCATTCGACGCTTTCCCTTTACCTCTGGGGAAGACCTTTTTCGAGGTGCTCCTCTCAGTGTGACCACTGTTATGACCATGTTTATGAGTTTCAGGTTCATGTTGCATTTGTCTTTGTAGATCAAATAAACTCTGCAGTAAAACTGCGTTAATTTCTGTTTGTTTTTCTTGTTCTTTCATCATCCTTTCATTGTCGGCCTTACAGCTTTGTAATTCGACCATGAGGCTCCTCACAGTCTCGGCTAGACCTGGAGGGGTCCCTGCTGCCCTCCTTTCGTTGGAATCTTCGTCTCTATTGTGGGAGCCTTCTCCCACTTCATGGTGAGTCACCATACTATGCGTTGGTAATTTCCCGCGGTTGATCTTCTGCTTGTGTGCAAAAGGAAAAACACTGGTTGTTAGTTGATATTTATATTTATTTATAACCAGTACATAATTCATATTTTCACATGTATACACACACAATAGGGATTTTTCATTCTCAACTTCGTCTTTTAATTAGGGAGGTTAAGACAGGGGGTTACTCTTTTATTTTTATTTTTTAAAGAGTGTTCCGAATGGAGCTTCTGCGCAACTCGTTCATGAGCCCAAGCAGGCTGAGTGTTGTAACCATGCTCTGATACCAATTTTTCACAACCCCACTGCGACGTAATAATTTTTTTCCTTTTCTCGAGGGATAGAACCCCCAAAAACCTACAGAGCTTAGCACAGGCTGCAGACGCCACCTCTGCCTTGACAGAGTCTCTGTGCAACCTCCCGGTCTTAAGGATCGTTCAGTTTCTTTTATGATCTGAAGTGACTCCTTCAATTCCTTGCTGAAATCTCAATTCAATTGATCCACGGGTTCCTCGGAAGTTCCCCTGTGCGAACAACACTAGGCGTGAGCTCCACGACTCCCAAGCGACCACAACGCTATGACCAAGGCCTATTCCCAAAGGTGCTTGTCGCAACTCGCCATCTCGCGAGTTCGTGAGTCGAAGCTCTCGACTCCTCCTTTCCAATCTCGTGATACTCGAGATCACGAAATGGGTACAACTCCCTTCTGTCAGCACCCTCCACGCATGACCACCGGCTAGGCTAAACACTAGCTCCTGTTGCAACTCGCGACTTTGCAAGTCGAAGGGTTGAACCTCCGTGCTCTTCCCGTGCGAACCTACGAGACTTGAAAGTTAGTGAAGGTTGACCTTCCTTTCACACTTCTCGCAACTTGCCACTTTGCGAGTCGTAGCGTCGATCTCCCGTGCTCGTATCTCACGAATCCCTGAGATGCGAGAAGTCAACGGAGTGTTGACTCCTTTTCCCAGACGACGCATGTCTGCCTATCAACCATGTGGGCCCCACTTTGTGGTTATACCACGTGTCCACACCTGTTCCTTGGCTCTTGACACTTCATGACTTCTGATGTCGAGAAGAGGTCCTCTCAACCTCCGAATGTGCGATGAAGCTCCTGATCCAACGATCCTCCCTTGACCTGGATCCAACGACTATCCTTGCTCCTCGCGATTTTTCCACTCACGACTTGGAGCACCCAACTCCTGGGCTCTCACCTTGTGAACCTCCAAGTTCACAGGATCCCTCGATCTATGCCACCTATCCTCCTCAGATGGACGGTCTTGATCTTCTCACGACTTCACCACTCGCAAAGTCGTGGCATCCAACCTTGGCACCTTCCTTTCACAAAACCTCAAGAAGCGATGTTAGCTTTCCCTCTCGTGTTCTCACTACTCGCGACTTCACAAGTAGAAGGGTTGAACTCTCATTCCCTTATCTCATGAATCCCCGAGATGCGAGAGGTCAACGGGTATTGACTCCTTTCACTAGGTGACATGTGTCCGCCTATCTATCCCATGGGCCCGCCTTGCGGTTCTACCACGTGTCCTTCATTACTCCTTATCGCAACTCATGACTTCGGGACTTTTGGAACAAAATTCTCGACCTCCTATCCGTCGATATGTCGAAATGCCAAAATTTCGACATGTTGTCAACGCGGGTCCCACAACGAAACTTCCTGCCTTTTTTGGAGTTTCGGACTTCGCGACTTCGCAATTTCTGATGCTAATCTTTCGGTTATTCAACCCACGAAACCCCGAAATACCGATTTCTGATGCACTTCACCAATAACTGGCTCACACAAATCCTTTCTCCCCTTCGAGACTTCGCCTTTCGTGACCTAGCGAATCTTGAGGCAAGGGTTTTAACCCTTCAACTCGCGAATCCACGAAATGCGATTACGCGAGTGATCCAACGGTCCTTGTCGACTCAGACCCTATGGTCTGATTTCTCTCGAACTTAAAACTTGAAAATATGCTTACCGTAACTCCCCTGCTCCTCTCCAAGATCTGACGGCTCTCGGGACTTCATGAATTCTCCACAGAGAATTCCGACTGTCCAATGCCTCCTTGACGACTCTTGCGAAGAGAACATGGTATTCCTTCGCTGCTATTTCAAGATTTCAAGAGGATCATTCTTCCTCGTATAGGGTTACTAAGACTTGCACCTTCAAATCCCTTTCCAGGTTCTTGGTGAGATTTCTAAGTAGGGTATCTCTACGGGGAGATCTATCCAGGGTATTACCTAAGATGGATAAGGGTGTAGATTTCCCGAGAACAGACTTGAAGTCTGAATTAATTCAATATGTGTATAAATAGGGATTTATAAAACATAAGCCATATGTATTCTTTCCATTATAGGCGTGCAACCACCATTTCTAAATCAAAACACTACATAGACGGTCTTATACTCAAACCATTCATAAAACTGCACAGACTGTGAGCATACATGTCAGCATATAAATTTCAAGATGCAAAATGTAAAACACTTATCATAAATAACACTAGATGTGATTGCAACTGCTGAGAGGGGTGCTCGTTTCCACCCAACTGTAGGCTCAATGACTCCCAACGGATTTACCACTAGCCACCCCCGAGCTGAGACCACGATGCTGCGAGACTATGTCTTTGTTTTCCAGTGACCGAGAACGAAGGTTACTCTCCTTCTTCTCTGCTATCACTCACTCTGTGTTTTTCTAGAGTTCCCTTTCCTCTTTCCCTCACGTCTGCCCTTGATCTCCCACACTTCCTGCCTTTTCTCTGTTCGGCGAGGTTGCGTGTGGCATGATTTTCCTCGCAGTGGTCAGGTCTGAGGACTCTACGGATGGGCGGTTCACCCCCCATCCCTCATTACTCATGAGGAGCCCTTTACCTACCAATCCTGACGAGTCATTTAATTCGGGGCCAAAAAGCTGCTCTTGGTTCTCCGGGCCAGTGAAGTCCAAATACGATATTGGTTTTGGTGAAAGTTAATGCCACCTTTCCATGTGCCTTCCACCACCTTTCTTAAGCCATCATGGTCTCTTTTTCATCACCTTCCCCTCTCATCAGTCCTGCAATACATATTTATATTATTATTTACATTCATCGACCTTTTCCACAAGGTCCATTCACATCACACATTCACATTTTTGAGTTTGCCACAGTTCTTGGCCAGTATAGTTATTTTTACAGACTGGGGGAAACAGGGTGTTACAATGTATTTTTTTTCACAAGATGTTAGTACATGCATACCATAAGCTATGTAACATAGCTAGATATATTTTAGAGTTGAAATAATGTTGTTCTAAACACTAGCATACATGAAAATGAAAACAGGTATTTTTGGTCAACATGACCCTGGATAAACCCCCTCCCGGGGAAAACCAGTTTAGAATATGAGTGTATATATGTGGAGAAAAGAAGGTGGAATACAATAAGTACAATAAACAAATGAACCCGATACAATAGAAACTTGAACCAAGTTGAAACACAAGTCCAAATGGTAGAGATGCGCCCTAGGATGGTGCACCCTCCTCACAAGTTGCCAAAACCACTGAATTGAAGCTCTCTGCCAACTAGAAGTGATGATGGAGAAAACCTTGAACCAAACTTTGAATCTGTGTTGTATCTCTCCACTGAAACTATCCTCAAAGAAAACTGACCTCTGCAACCCCTCCCTGCTAGTTGTGCGCCCTCCTCCTCAAGTGCACCCTCCTCCTAGCAAGAACAAGCTCCACAAATAAATGAAGGACTAAGTTTTCTAGCTGCCTCCATGTATCAAAGCGCCCAATATTTCCTCACCCAATTCCTCTAACCTCGTCCTCATGCTCCTCTCCCAACTCTCTTAGTGAACATAACAATGAATAATGATCCTCTCCTTTTCCCTTGTGCCCTCCTTAAGGAATCATAAGGAAAACTAAAGTATGTATGGATGAGATCATCTCATCTCATCCCTAATCAATGGTTGAGATCATATCAAAACAATCTCAACTCAAAACCAACTTTACTTAAGTTTCCATAGTTTCACTTTATGTCCCTCAATTCACCC
>ML819444.1:0-79496 GCA_009831015.1 Picea engelmannii
TCCAAGTTTTATCCCTTATATTATCAATGATTGTTGTCGGAGGAGGTGGTGGTGAAGGTGGCAGAGTTGGAGGAGGATTGGGTGATGGAGGGGGAGGAGGAGGCGGTCAAGGACCACCCCCACCTCCTAGAATTGTTTCTAAAGTAGCTTCTAGGTATGCTCCTTTAGTCCTCCCAGTTCCCCTCCACGATTTACCCAAAAACTATATGAAAAACATGTCAAAGTTCACAGGAGAAGGAGACTTAACGACCTATGAACACACAAATGTTTTCGATCAATTTGTCGATATCCTTGGCCTTGAGAATGAGGATGTTTATTCAAGGCTCCTAGTTCAAACTTTAGAAGGATAGGTGAGAACCTGGTTCTGAGGGCTACCAATAGGTTCTATAAGAACATACGATGGGTTATAAAATGCCTTTCTCAAACAATGAGGAGAGAGGAAAAATCACCTTTATTATTTAACCAAGTTCAGATATTTAAGAAAGAAAAATTCAGAAACAGTTCTCGAATTCACTCATAGATTTAATAAATTGTATAACAAAATTCCAACTGAGGTTAAACCTTCCCAACCTGTAGCAAAGGTGACTTTCATCAAGGATTTCGAGCCTAAATTTGCCTTACTGTTGAGGGAAAGGAGATATGAAGTCCTCACAAGAATGCATGACGATGCTATATAAATCAAATCAAATATGATGGCATCGAGAAAATTGAAATCTAAATATGAAACGAGAAATAAAGAAACTAGACGATTCAGAGAACAAGAAGGACCTTCCGGATCTGGGAGGTCTGCAGAAGACAAAATGGATGACATGTAAAAAATAATTAAAGAATTATCAAACAAAATCTCGAGGATGGAACTAGACTAATATGAAATAGATAAGTTCGCTAGAAAAGATTTCAGAAGAAATACTAACCCTCAAACACAACAAAGACAAATAAAAAATGAATATCAAAATTTCAAACCCCCTTTAAAAACAAAAGAATTATAGGAGGAGACGACATGCGAAGATTTGAGGAGTTAGAGGAAGACATGAATAATATTAGAGATGATGATCAAGAACCTCATTTGACGAGAGAATATTATGAAAGGTCTTTACGTGCAGAATACATGTTTATTGATGATAGCATAAATATTACAGAAGATTCTGCTTATGAAGGAATCCCCGACAATATAATGGATGAGCTTCAACAAAAGTATAATTTGAGGCCTAGATATTGAAATGTCACAACTTCCCAACCAAAGAAGATATTTACGAGAAGTAAAGTGAGTGAGGCAACTCAATCAACAGTTGAAACACAGACTTCCAAGATAAAAGCAGTTGAAACATAGGCTGCCAAGACAAAAGTAGTGGAAATTCTGACTGTCAAAACAAATACAACCGAAACAAAAGCAACACAAACTAATAAAACAAAAAAAAGGGAGATAGAGATCCCAACCAGAGAAGCTAAAAAGACAACGGGGAGTTTCAATCTAGAAAATGATATTAATAAAATCAAGATCCTTGTACCTCTGGTTGAACTGGCAAAAAATCCTACATATAGAAAATAGATTGCCAAAATGATAAATGTTTTGGATATTGAAAGTCATGCAGATGTTATAAATTTAGAAGATGATAAACCGACTATAATGTTTGGTCCGCATTTTGAAAATTCCAAAGATTTTGTCACTCCTTTCTACATGATGTTCACTGTGCATGATCATCTTCTCCATAATTGTATGTTAGATTCTGGAGCCTCCCACAAAGGGATGTGAAAATCTATTATGGAAAAATTGGGCCTTGAAATTACTAGACCATACAGAGATCTGTATTCTTTTGATTCAAGAAAAGTTAAATGTATGGGTATGATTAAAGATTTAGTGGTTAATCTTGCACAAATTCATGTAAAAAGTACTCTATGGGATGTGGTTGTTGCTGATATCCCTGCAAAGTATGGCATGATGCTATCAAGGTCTAGGGGTGCCAAACTTGGAGGATCCCTTGAGCTTGACATGACATATGTTGCAATCCCGATATTGGGCAGACAGTTTACTCACCTGTACAGAGAAACAAGGTTGGCATATACTATAAGTGACCTGCAAAATCTGAATAATTATCCTGTATATGTCGTCGATCAGGATTTAGGAAACTGTATATTATCTCTCGACGATGATTTATATGAATGTTTAGAAGAAAATTGTACAGAAAAAGAAAAAATAGAAAAGACAAATAAAAATGTAAATAATGTTGGAGTTTAGAAAATGTATTTCGATGGTGCTTCATCTTATGAAGGATCAAGAGATGGAGTGTTGTTTGTGGCACCCAGAGACGATTTCATTAATCCCTTTTCCTATAGATTACAGTGGGACATCGATTATACAAATAATGTATGTGAATATGAAGCCAAGGTCTTAGGATTAGAGGCTGCCAAGAAGTTGAAAATGGAAAATCTGATAGTTTATGGTGATGCGAAATTGATTGTGAAACAGATAAAGAAACAATACCAAGACAAACACCCAAGGTTGAGGTCCTACAAAAATTGTGCCTGGGATCTGATTGAGAATTGTTTCTCATCATTTAATATCCACCATATCCCTAGAATGTAGAATCAACAGGAAGATTCATTGGCCAAAGAAACCACAACGTTTGTACCTCCTACTATATTCAAACTAAAGTATCACATAGAAATGAGGCATAGACCCTCCATACCAAATAATGTTCAACATTGGCAAGTCTTCGAGGAGGATGAGTAAATCAGGCAATTAGTAGAAATGGTGGACAAATTTTCTGAAACACATATTGATCAGGAAAATCAGAATGACCCTGCTTGGATTATGCAGAAAGGTGAAGATCCCCAAGAGTTCTAGGATAAGATCGCTAATCACCGCATGTTGATACTGAAAAATAATCAAATCCCTAAGGGTCTGATTATTTTGGAAAGATTATTCAATCATGATGATATTCCCTTAAACTCTACTTTGCAGCCTCAGCCTGAAGAGGTTGAATATTGTAACATAGGCACTAAGGAAACTCCTAAGATGGTAAAGATATTTAAATACCTTCCCCCTGAAATGAAAAACAAATATTCCAATTTACTCAAGTAGTACAAGGATGTTTTCATCTGGTCTTATGATGAATTAAGAACTCATGACACCACTGTAATTAAACACAAATTTCCTTTAAAACATGGCGTTAAACCTTTTAGATAGAATCTCAGACAGATAAATCCCATACTATTGTCTGTGATAGAAAAGGAAGTGGAAAATCTCCTAGATGCGAAGATCATTGTTCCACTCAAATATTCCGAGTGGGTATCCAATTTGGTTCCGGTCAGAAGACAAATGGTGAAATTAGACTGTGTGTAGATTTCAAAAATTTAAATAGATCATCTCTCAAAGATAATTATCCATTACCTAAAATGGATCATGTATTGGAAAAAGTGGTCGGAGCAAATTGAATGTCTATGATTGATGTCTTTTCAGGCTATAATCAAATTGCAGTCCACGAGGATGACAAAGAAAAACATGCATTCACTACCCCATGGGGTACATTTATGTATGACAAAATGCCATTCGGTTTGATGAACACACGAGCCAATTTCCAACGAGCTATGGACATCGCCTTTGTCGGTGAAAGAGATAAGTTTTTTTTCATTTATATTGATTATCTAACTATGTTTTCTAAATCTGATGCAGAGCACTTGATACACCTCAAACAAACGTTTGAGAAATGTCGAAAATTTGGTTTGTCTATGAATCCCAAGAAATGTCACTTTGCAATGCAGGAAGATAAACTCTTGAGCCATATAGTATCTCGAAATGGAATCAAAATAGACATGAAAAGGGTTGAAGCTATAGATACTATCAATATTCCTAGTAACATAAAGGAAATACAATCATTTTTAGGATTTTTTTTTTTTAAGAAGATTCATCCCAAACTTCGCTGAAATTGTAAAATTGATTACATATATGCTCAAAAACGATAGCGATGTCAAATGGACAACCGAAGAAAAAACTTCATTTGAATGCATAAAGAAATTTATAGGTGAAGCACCAGTGCTGGCCAGACCATATTATGTGAAAGAATTCTTGATTTTCTCATTCGCCTCCTAACACACTATCATGGTCGTTCTCTTACAAAAAAACAATGAAGGTTTCAAGCAACCAATAACATTTTTTAGTAAAATTCTCAGAGATGCTAAACTGAAATATGATATCTTTCATGAATTATGTACTCCATTCTAAGATAATTGCCTATGTACCAACTAGAGTTGTCAAGGATATATTAGTTCAACCAGATAGTGATGGAAAAGGGGTCGATGGTTAGCCAAGATTCATGAATTTGACCTAGAAGTAAAACCAACCAAACTTGCCAAAGGTCAAAGCTTGGATAAATTACCAACCGAATCAAATTTTTGGGAACCTGGGATAAATCACCTACAAGCTTATGAATATTTTCCAGACATAGATGAACTTGATGTTACTATACCTACAACCGAGATCTAAGAAAAATTCTTTTCATCTTCCTGGTATAAATACATAGTTTCTTACCTTCTAGTTTTGCAGTGTCCAAGTGATATGATTCCTTCCAAAGATAGAATGTTGAAGTTGCACGTAGTGAAGTATTGTATCATGGTTAGTCAACTATATTGGAAGGATCCTCTAGGATTTTTATTGAGCTGTTTAGTAGAATCTGAAACAGAGAGAGTCATAAATGAATTTCACGAAGGGGTGTGTGGAGGGCATCACACCTAAAGAGAAATGACCTATACAATTATGAGAGATGGATATTATTGGCCGAAATTATTCACTGATGTGAATGCCAAAGTTAGATCCTATAACCCCTGCTAACTATTTTCAGGCAAGCAAAAGCTTCTGGCCTTACCTTTGGTCCGAGTCAAAACAGAAGATCTGTTTTAGTAATGGGGTTTGGATTTTATCGGTGAAATACATCCACATTCAAGCACACAACATAAGTGGATTTTGACCGCTACTGATTATTTATCTAAATGGGTGGAGGCCATTCCAACGCAAAACACAACAGACGCAGTGGTGATCAGTTTCTTAGAAGAGAACATTTTATTGAGATTCGACTGTCCTCGGAAGATAGTCAATGATAATGCCCAAGCTTTCAAATCTATGACTATGGTAAGTTTTTGTTAAAAGTACAAAATTGTACTAGGACATTCAAAAACCTACTATCCTTAAGGCAATTGATTAGCTGAGTCCTCAAACAAGAGTTTAATCACCATAATTAAAAAAGTGTTGATTGAAAATAAGAAAGCCTGGCATGTGCATTTGAAGTATGCTTTATGGGCTAATAGAATAGGCACTAAGAAATCCATCGGAATGTCCCCCTTTCAAATGGTATATGGAACCAATGTGGTTCTCCCCATAAATCTTGCTATACCCATAATGAAAATATGGTAGGACACGAAGGAAGAGCCAAATGGCATCACCAGAAGAATAAATCAATTGTTAGAAGTCCAACAAAATAGGGTTGAAGTGGATGAGAGACTCCAGAAATATCAGGATAACATGAAATCCATGTTTGACCAAAAAGATAAAGATAGGGAATTTCTCCTTGGTGACTTGGTTTTAAAATGGGATGCTAGGAAGGAAGACTCAGGAAAGCACGACAAATTTGACCATATCTGGTGTGGACCTTTCAAGGTCATAGCTTATGAGGGAAAGAATTCATTTTTGTTAGAAAATCGTGATGGGAAAATCCTTAACGCCCCTATCAATGGGCATTACCTGAAGAATTTCATGCAGTAACCAGATTCCGAACTCCCATTGTACATACTGGTTTGATTTTCACATTTTTTTTTTACAATTTTGCATTTCTTCGGTAAGTCTTTACTTTCACTGTAAATAAAAAAAGGTTTGTCGATTTCATAAAAACAAAAATATAAAAATAAGTAACGCATAGAGTTTCGATCTACATAATTTCTTGATAGATCTCATGTTTATTTTCATTGCAGGATACCAGCTAATAGTCGATAGATAAGCTATTTCGAAAATCGAAGCTCACGTTTCAAAACATTGCCTTTCTCTCGAAACACATGATAAATAGATAGTTTATTTGGTTGAAAATATAGAGAAAATCTGAGGTATGAACTTCTTCCCTACTAACCCAAGTAAAATTTTCAAGGAGATATCACTAGGTATGACAGAAGTTTCGTCTGTACAAATGTTGTCACCTAATATACAACTAGAGGAACATAAAATTACATTTTAATTCTCAAGAGTTTTCTCTGGATAAAATAAAATTAGAAATCAAATCAAATCAAATCAAAAAATGAAATAAAATTTATAATAAGAAAGCAATAAAAATACTTTAAAGAAAAGAATTTGAGAATCCATAAGGAGATTGGCATAGGATTGATTGTTTTCAAAGTAGAACATTTGAATCCTCTTTTTGTTTTTCTTGCTTATCTTCAAGCAGTATTTTCCTGTGAATCTAAATATCTTTTCTCGAACTTCATGGAGGAAAAAGGACTTCACCTTGACTCTGAAATCTTAGAAACAAGTCTGCAACATGAGAATAGGAAAAAATCTTTATGATCACTCTGACTTTAACTGAAATAAAGTATGTCTGGGCTAATTCTAACTACTTTATCTTTTCTAACAGATTTAGACTGATTAGTTTCACTCAAGGAAATTCCCTGGAAATTAAAAGTTCCCTTAAAAGCTTCTTGTAAGCGAAGGTGTTTTGAAGGTCGGAAGAAGATTAGTCCAGAGTAATCAAAGTGAGTTAACAGACCTCTGATGCTAAATTATAAACAAATGTCATCCCGGGTATATTGTATACAAATTGATTGCCCCCACTTCATGTTTTAAAAAATATAAGACTGATGGTGAAAGGAAATTCATAAAATGATTGCCCCCATCTAGTCCAAAAAGAGATGACGAAAGGAAATTCATTAAATGATTTACCTCATCTCGGCATTTAAATAAAAAATTACTGATTGAAGTGGTGAAAGGAAATTCAATTTGGGAATTAGATAACTTCACCGGGGTACTGAACATGCTCGCTAGAAGTGAAGCAATGTCTATGATATTTGCAAGGTTGTTATACATGTATTATAATGCACTCTGGTAACTAGTTATCTTTTTGAATAGATCTACATTCTAAGCCAACACGAGAATCCCTGACTAAAACATTAAAATTACTTTTCTTGATGCGAACAAAATCGAACAGAGTCTGAAAGATCAGTTAAGGTTGTTTTGATTATCTTAAGAAAATATGAAATCAGTTTTAAGAAAATGAATCCATTAATAAGCCTAAACTTGAGATCGATGAATGATTAAGTTTTGAAAGTTTTCGGAGACATGGATGAAGTCCAAAGTCCGTCTGTGTGTCATTTTTTAGAATGTATTTCACAGAAATGCAATAATGACTTCATTTACCCAATAAAGGCTACTTGGTCTACTGTTCTTCTGCGTCTCACAGGGAGACGAGATCCCTAGATGGAGCCTATGTTGGAACACATATATATTTGTAAAACTTTAGACTTGAATAGATTTCACGCTCGTTTAAATAAAAACAATGCGTTCTTAATTCTCACTGTTGATGAAGTATCCCATTTAATCAAACGATCCTAATCACTTAAGAATTATGGAGCCACCTACTCATTAACGAGTCAAATAACTAAAAGAATACAATTGAGAAATTGGGTTTCGGAGTTTCACAATGCAGACATTTCAACATACAACAACTCCAAAGTCCTGATAGCCGAAATCACAAAATCATCTTAAGCTCTAAACCAGATTAATTAATAATTAAGAATGATTAACGATCAATTAATCATGTCACGCTTTCACGTTTTGGGAATCCTTCATGCAACGACTATGAAAGTCCCAATAGCCGAAATCACGAAATCGTCTTAAGAATTAAATCGGATTAATTAAGAATTAAGAATGATTAACGATTAATTAATCATATCGCGATTTCGTGTTTCGAAGATCCCGCCTTGAAAGACTTTCAAAGTCTCGATATCCGAAATCCTGAAACTATCTTAGGTTGATCACGATTATTTAAAGGGGTTAAACATGATTAAAGTTAATTAATCACATCTTGATTTCGCATTTAAGGGATTATACCTTGAAATGTCATAGGATATCCTAATATCCGAAGTTGCCAAATTTTCTTAACGACAGGTGTGATTAACTAAATCTTTAACGATGATTATCACGTAATTAATACTTCGATAACAAATGACTTGGATAAATTCAAATTTCATCTGTTCTTTTCCCGAAAATTAATGACATTAATAGCTGATTTACAACAGTCATTCTAAGTGAGATCTTAAACCACTGCCAAAATCTTATTCATTAAGGAAAAGTAAATGCCTCGTTAGTAGAAGTATTGGCAAATCGACGCAATTAAAGCAAAAGGATATTGAATTTCAAATTTCATTTTACATTTTCACTAAGCAGTAAGTTTTCAAGATAGTAAACTTTGTGCATTTCCTGTGACAGATAACAAATCTCTGAGACTTGATACCATGGCTCCTCGAAAAGAAAATAAAGCGTCTAGTGAAGGATCGAGCTGGAACACAGATATCCTTTATGACACCTCGCCTAGAAGCATAGATGTTGTTAAATACTGGACGCAAGTGTTCAATATTCTACAATATGAACTGGTCAATTGACCGGACGACTCATGTGATGATGAGATGGAGGACCTAGCTACCAAATACAAAATTGTTTCCCATTAAGAACTACATAAGATAACGACGTGGCCTAAGCTCTTGCCTTACAACGATATGATCGGTTGGGCGTTGAAGAATCTGGATATCCCTACCAGAACCATTTTCAATTCACAAAAGGTCGCAGTTGGGTCTTTCCGGCCAGAAATATATATGTGATGTATAAATTGTCTTCGGTATCCAATTTCGTTCACGATGCTAGTTTCTTAGTAGATTTTGAAAAGAAGGAATGTGCTCAATATGGAAAAAATCTTCCCGACTTAATTAAGGACTAATACTCTCGCCCCGAGAATTTCAAAGCCGACTCCCATGGGGTATAGACATTTTATTCATTAGAACCTCACATAATGTATATAACAGTGATGATGTGTAGACTCTATGGGAAATAAGACACAACACATTTCCTTTTACAGTGGGTGCCCATTATGCACACAGTGGCCGAGGGTTATTCTTTTGATTGAGCTAAGATATTGTTAGACAGTTTGGTTAAAGAGATTATAGGATATCAGTCACTAAAATCCAAGGGGAAACCAACCCAATTTTTCATGTCGGCTTATATCATGGATGTCATTTTTTTTATGACACCTTTTGCGCTGATGGGCTAGAGATGGACTCCAAATAGTGCTAAACCCATACATATTTATCATTCGAAGCTTTGGGAAGACAAGGCAAAATATTTCTTTTATGAAATCTGCAACTGGCTGGTGGTGCCGATGCACACCGCTATATATGGTTACCCGCCTCCCAGAATTTTCAACAAAATTGTGACTAATCTGGGCAAGAGAGAAAATTGGTACATTGAGGAGCATTTCTCCTATATTAGGGTTTTCGACTATTTGGTTCCTCCACATGCTTTGCCTAAATTTTTACCATACCGATTGGTGTGCCGCGAAGTACCACATCAAACTGTGCTTGGAGGGATTGGTAAGGATCTCAAAGAAGTACAAAAAATGGTATGGCCATGTTTTCCCCTGCATATTGGTACATTTTCTCTGCTAGATTTTGGCCATTCAAAAGTGGAGGCCGTGACCCTAGGAGAAATTAAACTGGTCGATATCAAATTCAAGAAGCACATTCCACAAAAGATCATAGGTAACCACATGGCCAACTGCAATATGAAAATATATGAACATGAAGAGTCTCCTTAGGATGAAATATTCTGAGAAGAGAGGTCCTATCAAGAGGTTTTGGATCGAATTCAAGTTCTGAAACCAGATAAAATGGTCGAGCTTTATAATTTCCAGAAACATCGAAGAAATAGACTCCCCAAAGTATTGCAAAGGGAAACCTTGACACCTCCAACCACACAACAAACAAAGACCCAAGGGTTAGAAACATGGAGCTCTAGTGGATAGGATGCTCGAGAAAACTTGGAGGAAACTGAGGCCTTGGTCAAGAAGACAGAAGAAAAGCCACAGTCCACATTGGGTAAACCAACAACTGACACAATTGGGAAGTAGACATCCACTGAGATAGGCATTCCTATCCAATCTGTCATGCCTCTATAGTTCAGTAGAGGGAACCCGATGGCCGAAGCTATATTCATAGGAGACCTTACACCTATTTCAGCAGCAGAGATACCTCCTTCAGAATTCTTCTTCATTGAAATTGTAAATTTGATTACATATATGCTAACAAAGGACAGTGGGGTCAAATGGAAAACCAAATCCAAAGCTTCATTTGAATGCATCAAGGAAGTTATAGGTGAAGCATCGGTGCTGGCCAGCCCATATTATGTGAAAGAATTCTTGATTTTCTCATTCACCTCCGAAAACACTATCATGGTCGTGCTCTTGCAAAAAAACGATGAAGGTTTTGAGTAGCCAATAACGTTTTTTAGTAAAAGTCTCAAAAATGTTGAACTGAAATATGATATATTGGAAAAACAAACATACACAATGGTAAAGGCCCTCAAAGATTTTAGGATTTATGTACTCCATTCTAAGATAATTGCCTATGTACCAACCAACGTTGTCAATGATAGATTAGTTTAATCAGATAGTGATGGAAAAAGGGGCCGATGGTTAGCCAAGATTTAGGAATTTGACCTAGAAGTAAAACCGACCAAACTTGTCAAAGGTTAGGGCTTGGCTAAATTACTATCCGAATCAAATTTTCAGGAACTTGGGATAAATCAACTACAAGCTTATGAAGATTTTCCAGACATAGATGAACTTGAAGTTATTACACCTACAGCCGAGATCCAAAAAAAATTCTCTTCCTCTACCTGGTATAAATACATAGTTTGTTACCTTCTATCTCTGTAGTGTCCAAGTTATATGACTCCTTACAAAGCTAGAACGTTGAATTTGCACGCAGTAACGTATTGTATCATGGATAGCCAACTATATTGGAAGGATCCTCTGGGCTTTTTATTGAGCTGTTTAGTAGAATCTGAAATGGAGAAAGTCATAAATAAATTTCATCAAGGGGTGTGTGGAGGGCATCATGCCTGGAGAGCAACGACCTATAAAATCCTGAGAGATGGATATTATTGGCCAAAATTATTCACTGATGTGAATGCCAAAGTTAGTGCCTGTAACCCCTACCAACTATTTTTAGGCAAGCAAAAGATTCTAGCCTTAGCTTTGGACCCAGTCAAAACAGAAGCTCTATTTCAGCAATGGGGTTTGGATTTCATCGAAGAAATAAATCCACATTCAATCGCACAACATAAGTGGATTTTGACTGCTACTGATTATTTCACTAAATGGGTGGAGGCCATTCCAACGTGAAACACAATGGAAGCAGTGGTGATCATTTTCTTAGAAGTGAACATTTTATCGAGATTCTGCTATCCTCGTAAGATAGTCATTGATAATTCCCAAGCTTTCAAATCTATGGCTATGGTATGTTTTTGTCAAAAGTACAACATTGTACTAGGACATTCAATGACCTACTATCCTCAAGAAAATAAATTATCTGAGTCCTCAAACAAGAGTTTAATCACCATAATTAAAAAAGTGTTGGCTGAAAATAAGAAAGCCTGGCATGTGCATTTATAGTATGCTTTATGGGCTATTAGAATAGGCACTAAGAAATCCATCAGAATGTCCCCCTTTGAAATGCTATATGGAACCAATGTGGTTCTCCCCATAAATCTTTCTATGTCCGTAATGAAACTCTGGTAGGATGCAAAGGAAGAGCCAAATGACATCACCAGAAGAATAAATCAATTGATAGAAGTCCAGGAAAATAAGGTTGAAGTGGATGAGAGACTCCAGAAATATCATGATAACATGAAAGCCCTGCTTGACAAAAAATCTAAAGATAGGGAATTCCTCCCTGGTGACTTGGTTTTAAAATGGGATGCCAGGAAGGAAGACTTATGAAAGCACAACAAATTTGACCATATCTGGTGTGGACCTTTCAAGATCATAGCTTCTGAGGGAAATAATTATTTTTTGTTAGAAAATCTCGATGGGAAAATCCTTAACGCCCCTATCAATGGGCATTACCTGAAACATTTCATGTAGTAACTAGATTGCGAACTCCCATTGTACATACTGGTTTGATTTTCACATTTTTTTTTACAAATTTTTGTTTCTTCGGTAAGTCTTTACTTTCACTGTAAATAAAAACAGGTTTGTCGATTTCATAAAAACAAAAATATAAAAATAAGTAACGCATAGAGCTACGATCTACAGAAGTTCCTGAAATCTCTCATGTTTATTTTCATTGTAGGATACCAGCTGATAGTCGAGAGATAAGCTATATCAGAAATCGATGCTCATGTTTCAAAACGTTGCCTTTCTCTCGAAACAAGTGATAAATAGATAGTTTATTTGGTTGAAAATATAGATAAAATCTGAGCTATGAACTTCTTCCCTACTAACCCAAGTTTAATTTTCAAAGAGATATCACTAGGTATGACAAAAGTTTCATTTATACAAATGTTGTCACCTAATCTACAACCAGAGGAACATAAAATTACGTTTTAATTCTCAAGAGTTTTCTCTGGATAAAATAAAATTAAAAATAAAATAAAATAAAATAAAAAATGAAATAAAATTTATAGTAAGAAAGTAAGCAATAAAAATACTTTAAAGAAAAGAATTTGAGAATCCATAAGCAGACTCGCATAGGAATGACCGTTTTCACAGTAGAACATCTGAATCCTTTTTTTGTTTTTCCTGCTTATCTTCAAGCTGTATTTTCCTGTGATTCTAAATATCTTTTCTTGATCTTCATGGAGGAAAAAAGACTTCACCTTGAATCTGAAATCTCAGAAACAAGTATGCAACATGAGAATAGGAAAAAATATTGATGATCCCTCTAACTTTAACTGAAAGAAAGTATGTTTGGGATAATCCTAACTACTTTATCTTTTCTAACAGATTTAGACTGATTAGTTTTTCTCAAGGAAAGTCCCTGAAAATTAAAAGTTCCCCTTGAAAACTTCCCATAAGCGAAGGTGTTTTGAAGTTTAGAAGAAGATTAGTCCAGAGTAATCAAAATAAGTTAACAGACCTCTGATGCTAAATTATAAATAGATGTCATCCCTCGTATATTGTATACAAATTGATTGCCCCCACTTCATGTTTAAAAAAATATAAGATAGATGGTGAAAGGAAATTCATAAAATGATTTCCCCCATCTAGTCCAAAAAGAGATGATGAAAGGAAATTCATTAAATGATTTCCCTCATCTCAACATTTAAATGAAAAATTATTGATTGAAATGGTGAAAGGAAATTCACTTTGGGAGTTAGATTACTTCACCGGGGTACTGAATAGGCTCGCTGGCAGTGAAGCAATGTCTATGATATCTGGAAGGCTGTTATACATGTATTATAATGCACTCTGGCAACTAGTTCTCTTTTTGACTAGATCTACATTCTAAGCCAACACGAGACTCCCTGACTAAAACATTAAAATTACTTTGCTTGATGTGAAAAAAATCGAACAAAGTGTGATAGATCAGTTAAGGTTGTTTTTATTATCTTAACCAAATCTAAAATCAATTTTAAGAAAATGAATCCATTAATAAGCCTAAACTCGAGATCGATGAATGATTAAGTTTTGAAAGTTTTCAGAGACATGGATGAAGTCCAAAGTCCTTCTGTGTGTCCTTTTTCAGAATGTGTTTCACGGAAATGAAATAATGACTCCATTTACCCAATAAAGGCTACTTGGTCTACTGTTCTTCTGCGTCTCACAGGGAGACGAGATCCCTAGATGGAGCCTATGTTGGAACACATATATATTTTTAAAACTTTAGACTTTAATAGATTTCATTCTTATTTAAATAAAAACAATGCACGCTTAATTCTCACCGTTGATGAAGTCTCCCGTTTAATAAAACGATCATAATCTCTTAAGAATTATGAAGCTGCCTACTCATTAACTAGTCAAATAACTAAAAGACTACATTCAATAAATCGATTTTCGAAGTTTCACAATGTAGGCATTTCAACATACAACAATTCCAAAGTCCTGATAGCCGAAATCACAAAATTGTCTTAAGCTCTAAACCAAATTATTTAAGAATTAAGAATGATTAACAATTAATTAATCATGTCGCAATTTTTCACTTTGGGAATCCTGCATGCAACGACTATCAAAGTCCCGATAACCGAAATCACAAAATCATCTTAAGCATTAAACCAGATTAATAAGTTTTCAAGGTAGTAAACTTTGTGCATTTCCTGTGACAGATAAAAGAGCTCTGAGACTTGATACCATGGCTCCTTGAAAAGCAACTAAAGCGCCTGGTGAAGGATCGAGCCAGAACACAGATATCCTTTCTGAAACCTTGCCCATAAGCATAGACGTCGTTAAATCTTGGATGCAAGTGTTCAATATTCTACAGTATGAACTGGTCAATTGCCCGGACGACTCGGGTGATGATGAGACAGAGCACCTAGCTACCAAATACAAAAAAAATTCCCAAACATAGCTACATAAGATAGCAATGAGGCTTAGGCTCTTTCATTACAATGATATGATCGGTTGGGCATTGGAGAATGTAGATATCCCTTCTAGAACTATTTTCAATTCACAAAAGGGTGTAGTTGGATCTTTCCAGCCAGAACATCTACAGGTGATGTACAAATTGTCTCTGGTATCCAATTTCGTTTACAATGCCAGTTTCTTAGTAGATTTTGAAAAGAAGGAATGTGCCCAATATGGAAAAACCTTCTTGAGTTAATTAAGGACTGGTACTCTCGCCCCGAAAAGTTCAGAGCCAACTCCCATGGTGTATACATAGTTTCTTCATTAGAACCTCGCATAATCTATACAAGAATGATGATGTGTAAACTCTACAGGAAAGAAGGCACATCCCATTTCCTTTTACAGTGGGTGCCCATTATGCACACAGTGGTCGAGAGTTATTCTTTTGATTGGGCCGAGATATTGTCAGACAGTTTGGTTAAAGAGATTATAGGATATCAATCACTAAAATCCAAGGGGAAACCGGCCCAATTTTTCATGTTAGCTTATATCATGGATGTCGTCTATTTTATGATGCCTTTTCCATTGATGGGTTGGAGTTGGACTCCAAATAGTGTTGAACCCATACATATTTATCATTCGAAGCTTTGGGAAGACAAGGCGAAAGATTTATTTTATGAAATCTGCAACTGGGTGGTGGTGTCGAAGCACACTTCTATATATGGTTACCCAACTCCCAGAATTTCCGACAAAATTGTGACTAATCTGGGCAAGATAGTAGACTAGTACATCGAGGAGAATTTCTCTTATATTAGGGTTTTCAGCTGTTCAGTTCCTCCACATGCTCTACCTAAATTTTTACCATACTGATTGGTTTGTCGTGAAGTAGCACATCAAACTGTGCTTGGAGGGATTGGTAAGGAGCTCAAAGAAGTACAGAAAAAGGTATGGCCATCTTTTTCCCTGCATATTGGTACGTTTTCTCTGCTGGATTTTGGTCATTCGAAAGTGGAGGTTGTGACCCTAAGAGAAATCAAACTGGTTGATATCGAATTCAATAAGCACGATCCGCAGAAGATCATAGGTAACCACATGTCCAACTGCAATATGAAAATATATGAACATGAAGAGTCTCCTCAGGATGAAATATTCCGAGGAGAAAGGTCCTATCAAGAGGTTTTGGATCGAATTCAAGTTATGACACAAGATAAAATGGTTGAGTTTTATAATTTCCAGAAACATCGAAGAAATAGCATTCCCAAATTATTGCAAGGGGAAACCCCGACACCTCTAGACACACAAAAAACGAACACCCCACGGTTAGAAACATGGAGCTCTAGTGGACAGGATACCCGAGAAAATTTGGAGGAAACCGAGGCATTGGTAAAGAAGACAAAAGAAATGCCACAGTCCACATCGGGTAAACCAACAACTGACATAGTCGGTGAGAAGACATGCACTAATATAGGAAGTCCTATCCAATCTGTCATGCCTCTATAGTTTAGTAGAGGGAACCCAATGGCCGAAGTTGTATTCGTAGGAGACCTTACACCTATTTCAACAACAGAGATGCCTCCTTTGGAATTCTTATTCAGTAAGAAGAGAAGGGCTCTGGTAAAGAGATAAACACATCAAAAGGAAGGTATAGCCGTTAAAAGACATAGGGTGCTATTAGATGGGTAGGTCGTAGAAGAAGAAGACTTCAGTACAGAGGTCGTGGGCTTGCTGGAAGATTTTGCGACATCAAACCAATTTTCAGTGAGCAACCTGAAGGAGAAGTTGAAGCAGAAAGATATGATGATAGGCCAATTGAAAAATCAAGTGAAAACGATGGAAAAGAATGTCAGGAGTGATATCAACAAGAATTTAGAGCAGATTAGGGCCAATGATAGACAGGAAATCCAGCAGCTCAAATCCGGTCCTGATGAGATGCAGAAAAATTCACAGACAAGCGATGAATTAGTCAGGTAGCTGCAAGCGAATGTAAGCTTAACTGAAAAAGAGGTAGTGGATATATTAGCTTTCCAAACCCAATCTCTAGAGGTACATAAAGAACTGGAATCAACAAAGCGAAGCCTTTTCAATAAGGTGGAAGCTATCCAAAACCATTTTCAGGTGGTAAATCAAGCCTTAGATAAAATTTGTTTAAAGGGGAGAGAAGTTATTGCCGCTCAAACCAATTTCCAAGAAGCAGTTGTGTCGTTGGCAAGAGAAGGAGTATCTATGGTTTCCAGGTTGTTTGTTTCAGAGAAAATCGAAGGCGATATAATATTGAAGGCCTGGGAAACTAACATTCCTGAAATTAAAAGAATGGATAAAGAAGTGAAGGAGGCTTATGAAGAAGCTTTTCATTCATTTGACAAAGAGTTATTAGGCCTCGACAAAGATAGTATCTTTGAAGTACTAGGACAAGTTGATATAGCTAAGCATCAACTTAACATTAAGACCAACATGGAAGAGGCTCAGGCTGAAATCTTACAATTAAAGAAGATTGATATTACTCAGATAAATAGATGGCTAGTGAAGCCAAGTTTGCAGCTACAATTTATAGCTTCAGAAGATAGGAGAATGGAAAATAGATTGCATCAATTAGAAATGAAATTATATTCTTTTGAGGAAAATGACTTAACAGAACCCTCTAGGATGGTGGTACAATTTGTGAGAAAATGTGTTAAATGTATCGAACAAGGAAAAGACAACACCTCCAAGAACCAATGAGGTAATTTGTACACATCATCTATACAAATCATGATTAGATATTATATGTTTCTGAGCTAGACAACAAGAAAGAAAAAATCCTCTGCCATCATGACAAAAAGACAAAAGAGATGCAAGTGAAGCGCTTTAGATTTCACTTTTTGTAACCTTTACTATTTTAGAAATAAGGAGAATTCCAACTGTTTAGGGTTGAGAACCTTTTGTATAAATACATATTTAGAAGAATGAACAAAGGTTGCTTCTTGTCGTATTGTGACTAATAAAGCTCATCCTTTGTGAGTATTAATACAGGCGCAGACAAGGATTCCAAATTTTGTGTTGTTTAAGTTATTTGCTCTTCTTGAATTTCATATTTCCAATTTTCTTTATGTTACTCTTCGATAAGTGAATGACTGCAATTTAGTAGAACATATACTGTGATCATATTTCATTTAGTTATATGATAAGCCAACATTTTTTCCTCTGTATTTGCTATCAGCAAATACAAGACCTGCATGCTACTTGGACCACTATATCATATATCCTTTCAAGGGTGCATTCCACTCTTTCTTCTACTATAAACAAGGTAATATTCTTTTGTCATTGATGACTTATCTTGTTTAATAGTTTTGCAATCTTCATCACCACTCAATTTGATTAATTGACTCAGCCGACGAAACACAACCTCTATTCTGTTCAACTATTAATTTCATTTGAGGATTTAAATTGTTACATAACTAACGGAAAGAAAAAGCACTCTTAAAACAAATCATTCATTAATTCTTGATGCCTGACATTATTCTTTGAGCCTTAAGTTTAATCTCAAGAACAACACCCCTCACACATTCAATAACACTGGATTTGAGAGACACAATTGGATTTTTCTCTTCGCCTTATGATCCAAATTTTTCCAATCATCTGCTGAAATTCCTGTAGGTGCAATGCCTGGATCCACCACTCAAAACTTTTCTCAAAACTCAAAACTTCCACAACTCAAAACTTTTCCCATCAAATTTCTCAATCTCTATTTTCAAACTGTTCACCATGTTTTTTCACTTGAAGAATCAATATTGCAAATCTCCCACTGTAACAAGGCTTATCACAGTCCCGAGCCAAACCCCTAACCCCAAAGGTGTCTCCCTGAAGCCAATAATTTATCTGATACCAACTGTAGATTTTAACCTTGTACAGTTATTTACTGCAAACATATTTTCAATAAAAGAACTTAAAAGATACAATGGAAAATACACACATTACACGGAGATTTTTCCCTTGGAAACCCAAACTGAGAAAACCAACACAATCTATATTCATTCACTCCATACATTGTTTACAATACAATATAAATATAGGATTCCATAGCATCTAAAACTCTAATCCAATAAATTATATTAGTCAACAACCCAATTCCTTAACCGAAAAGAGAAAACCATCAGTGAAAACCATGTGTCGAAAAACCGACCAAAAATGAACGCAAAATACTGCCAATTTTTTTTTCTAACCATGCAAAGAATATAACACATATCCAACAATACAACTGAGCTCAGAATTGGATTTGATTTTAATATTGTAGGTACATGGTTGTCTTTAAGTTCAAAAATGGGTTTCTATTTTTTCTACAGGTATAGGTATGAATTTGGGAGGAAAGTGTGCTTTAGATTTTGCAAGCAACACTGATCCGATAGTTGTGGATGTGGAAAAATCAACAATAATGGTTTGTTGAACTGATGGTTCAGTTCGTTGGAAACTCTAGGCTAACGATTCTTAAGTGAAACAATTTTTTAAAGACATGATCCATATTTTTATGGACCATAGGGACAATGTTACCAATGGTGTGATAAATAGAGAGAGACTATTCTGCCAAAGAATCTTGCCTTGCACACCACTATTTTTTATGGTTTAGTGAAAGCGTTGATGTGCTCTTTAAATGATAAATTCTTTGGGATATTGACTTTTATCACCTTGATTGCTCAAAATAGTTTCCTCGTATTCCATATCAAGGAAAATATTTCACCAAAGAGTATGACCTAGTGGTGAGTCTCAAATAGAATTTGGAGGATGCACAACTGATTATTGCGCTAGGAGATCTCTACCCGAAAGTGGTGCTTTTCCCATTAGCGAGTTCCCTTCTTTTCGTCATTGAGGATAGGGAGAAAACTAAATTTACCTCCTAGGACAACTCCAAGGTACCTAGAATGTCTTTGCAAGGAGAGGGAGTTGAGGTTTCCCCTCATTCTTCAAATTCTATGATTCCCAAGAAGTTATCTAGGATAACGAGGATTACTTTAAGGACATATACATTTATAGATGCATGGTATTATTATGTTTTTCCTACATAAGATTCCTAATGATGAAACTTTCAATTGGTGGTGTTCTCTAAAATAGGAGGCAAAATGTATCTCTTTGAATTCCGAGTGGGGGTTGAGATCGAAGTATTTTTACCTTTCATTTTAATTAGATGTTGCAACCTACCATGTGTCACAGTTTGGTACTTGGAGAATTTTTGGTAGAATTTCTCATGTTTAGTAGAGGTGAGAAGATTACAAACCCAATGTCCTTCACGAAGCCCATTATCCTCTGGGACAAGAGTTTATTTCCCTTCTAGTGGATTTTCATTTGTTTGTTGACTTGTTTTCCCACTAATTTGGTAAGTTTATTATTCAATATGGTCACCGAAACTCTCTTAGGGTGAATCATAAAGTTTGTGTGAAGGTGGATATCAAGCATAAGATCCCTCCTTTTATCTATGTATGCACAATTGATGGTGTTTTTCAATATAAGGTATGCTACTTGAATCTTATGAATGCATGTTTTTCATGTTAGGTACATGATAACCTTATTAGAGATTGTGCTCTTTGAAAGTCACACCCAGGTGAGGGGATGGGGGAGGGTAGTGGTTTAGCCCCTAATTTTCCAATGGTCCAAGGATAGGTGGAACCTTTGTTGGCTTTGATTTAGGTCTTGAGGATGAAAATGTTTTGAGATAGAGAGGTCCTTTAGTCAATGGTGAAGCTACAAGCATATCTATATCCAATGTTGCTAGTGCTAGTGCGGGGAATAGTTGAAGTTATTTTAGTATAGGTTTAGGTGTCTTAGGTTCTAATGGTTCATGTTCATATGTTTCAGGCTCTAGAAGTCTATATATGGGGGCGTTTTCATAGGCATTAATGCTCATAGTGGCACTGGAAAGGTCACAAGAGGCCCTATAGAGCATCATAAAGGAAACACATTTTACTTGGCAGTGGGTTTGCATTAGGTACCTTAAAACCCTAGGTTAGTGATCACATATGGATTTGCTTCTTTTGAGTTGATTGCAATGAATATTAAGTCTATCTGGTAGGTCAAAATGAGTAAGTGGAAGGTGGTATCCTCTCATGTTTGGGTGAATTGACTTGTTGTTGATCGTAACCCCCAACCATAGACAATGTATTACAAAGATGAAATGGTTCATTCCTCTGGTTTGGATGGATTTGAGATGGACAACATATTCAAGAGTTTGTGAGTAGTTTAGGCTTTCATCTCCCCTTGAAATGAATCTCTCCTTACTATCTTGGAATATATACAGGATGATGTTTTTTAATTGGAAGATGTTTGTGTGTGTTGTGTTGCACCATGTCTGACTGGATGTAACCTTCCTTCAAGAAGTTAAGTTGTTTGGTTTTGAGCTTCATAATAGAATGAAATATGGTTGGAATGACACTTTTAGGAATTTAGAGAATTGTGAAGGGAGAGGAGGTGTGGTGATTCATCTCTCTTCCTCTTTCCAAAGTTTTGTAGTTGCATTTGGTTAGAACTCGAATGAGATGTGTCTATGGGTTTCCCTTTTGATTCAAGATCAAGTGGTTGATTTATATGCATTTTATGCTTCTAATCTTAACTCAAAGCAATGCAGGATTGTGATTGGATGGGTTTGTCTCTTCATGTTGTGGAGTGAATTGTAGGAGGGGATTTCAATCTGGCAGAGTTGGATGGGGATAGATGTGGGGTCTTGGGCCAGTGGTCAATGATTCAAAGAATCATGATTGATGTCATTGCAAAGATACTCTTCATATGTTTTACCCCAATTGCAAGCAAAGGGTTTAGATTATGGTGGTTGGTGTACTTGGTATAACTATTGCATGGATAGGATAAGGTACAAGCTTCACTGCAACAGTGTTATGGGCCATAAGAGGATTTCACTTTATTTATCTAGATTCATCGTATTGACATGATTTTATATGTGATCAATTTGGATCCTTTGCCAACTCAGATTGTGATTTCCCAAAGACAATATATTAATTCACCCTCTTCTTCATGTTGATGTTTTGGTAGCAGTGGGAGGTATTCCCTCTTCAAAAACTTTTCTTAGAGAAGACGAAGATTCCAAACGTCAAAGGAATACCATTGAACAAGTTAAAGAACACCCAGAAGAGAATTTATCTCATAGGAAAACAATAAAGTGGAAATATAATTTCTAGGAAGAGAAGTCAGCCCATAGAAATAATAAAGTAAATATGAAGACCCAGAATAATAATTTATAACTAGACAAGTGCTCAGATTAGTATAAATACATGGTTGGATCATTTCATTTGTACAGTTAGACAATTCTCCTTCTACAGTGTGTACTAGGCAACTAGTAGCTGCAGTTGTTGAAGTTTCTCTATTTTTGGGTTTAGGTTCTCTTGGAGAGTGCACCCCACTTGGGGAAGTATATTATTTGTGGCTCTTGGTGGTCTCTCTTGTGCACTGCCTTTAGAAGAGTTGCGCTAAGGTTGTGTGTTTCTTTGTAGTTGCAGTTGCAATAGCGGTTACAATTGCAATTATAGTTGTAGTTACCAGTTACCAGTTGTGCTAGTTATGTGGTGCGCTATCTTTCTCTAGTGATGATATTATCTTGCGCCAGTTCCATGGTGAGTCAGTTGTATACCCTTGCAAGGGTTTGGCAAGAAGAAGAGATAAGTATTTTTTTATCAGGGTTTCTTCCTTGTTGGTTTTCTCTTCTAAATAGAGATTTTTCATGGTTGTATTGGACTATTAGAAATATTCTCTCTAAGAAACATTGGTTGGGTTTTTCCTCGAATTTGGGGTTTTCCCAGGATAAATCTTTGTGTCTTCTTGTGATTGTTTATCTACTTCTTATATATTTAAGTACATGATTATTGAATGTTAAAAGAAGATAAAAATGATATGGTAAATCTAATGTTAACAAAACTAGTGAAAATCTAACATGGTATCAGAGTGGGTTTCCTTCAAAATAGTCTAACCACTAGAAGAAAGATTGTGCGATTTTCCACATTGTTGAAATTTTCCACTGCACGGTTTTATTTTGTCAAGCTAGTTGAGCACTTATTATAAATTCAATTGGGAATTTTTTAAACATGGATCATATTGCCTTGCCCTAGTGCATCTACTGCATCTTTCATATTCATTTTCCGTAAAAAGTTGAATTTTTAGGGTTTTAGGCTTGTTGACATTTTCTTAGACATTGAACCCTCTGATTCATATTTATATCTTTTTATTGTTCATGTAATGTCTCAGATTAGAAGACACGGTTGGATGGTGCACTTGTATATAAAATGAGGGAGTTTGCAGGAGATGCAATTTGGAAAGAGGACATTTATCCAAATAGTGACAATAGATCCAAAGGGATCTTAGATCTAGTACACTTAGAGGAAGCCTAAGAGTTGAAGCCAGCAGTGACAATGTCTTTTACAGTATATAACAACTCAAATAAGACAACAACATCTAGACTCTAGGTTTGCATATCAGGTTTGATATTTTATTACTGCAACTTAAGGAAGTCTTATAACTAGAACATCAGTCTTTAGAAGACAATTACTGCTGAGCACTATTGCTATCAAATGTTTGGTAACAATTGAATATTGTTGGTACAATGATCATTATACTTAATGTTCATTATTAATAATGAAATTATTTACAAGATAAATTGATCTCCTCTAAGGGATGTTCTTGTTTTTGACCTTGTCCCAGGTAGGTTATCTTGTAAATTCCATGGAGGTTACCATGGAGATGTTGTTGTTCTTCTTTCTTGTTCCAGATAGGTTACTATGGAGGAATGATTGGTCACAACACTAGAAGAGTGTTGTTCTTATTTCTTGTTATTGTATTTTTTTTTCTCTCTTGTCCTAGGAAGGTCATAGGTGATAGCTCTGAGAAGGATCTAATGTGATGATTGTTACCATTCTTGTTTTTATTATCGTTCTTATCATAAGAATGTTGTACTTGTATTCTATTTTCCCTTATTGTTGCTCCTGTTACGTGAAGGTCATAGGTGATAGCTTTGAGAAGGAGATATAATTATGGTTGCAGGATATAATGATGGTTGCAAGAGTAAACAAATCAGATGGTCTCTAGGTGAGACATGGAGAAGACTATCTAGACATAGAGCTATGCACATGATTGCACAAATCCATGTAACGAAGAAGAAGAGGAAAAAGTCATAACCTTTTGGAAAGAAGGATACTTTTGCGGGATACAGAGTATCTCATATGGAGATTGAATGTGAGGAGAAAAAGGCTCCAAAGGATGAGCGTACATAACCCTCTAGTTCATATGATCACTCTTCAAACCATCAGGAAGAGTCAGTAGAGCCAGAAGGTCCTACCCAGAAACGTTGTAGTGATCAGGAAGAGACCGACATGGTCCTGTGATACTTTGCAGGATACAAAGGGATTGTAATTATATGGCATTGAAGATCCATATCATGAGGAGGAGTAGATGGATCCACCAGTGGTGAGGGAAGTGGCCCCAGCAAGTACCAAATCAGAAAGATCCATAGTTTAGAAGGAATTAACCCACAGGATTCAGTAGGGAGGAGAAACCTCCTAGTACAGTTCATATGAGATCAAACTTTACAGGATGTCAGCAGATATAGTGGGAGAAGACAGATCCAAGATTATATAGATTCAGAGGGAGTCAAATCCTAGAGGGAGCATACAGACTAAGAGTGAGCCTAATCTCAGAGGGAGTCAGTCAACTTAGAGGGAGTGGACCATGATAAGATATTTTCTCCAGTCATCTGGTACACTTCCATCAGGACCATTACTTACAAGAAAGAAGTAATGATGGACTCTACTCCATAAGGACATATCCCAAAAGATCAGAATGAGACAATAAATCCAGATATACATGTAGATCCACCTAGAGAAATTATTGTTACCGGGAAGATACCAACATGGCTTCATAACACTTTGCAAAAAGTTGAAGGACATGCAGTTCCTAGAGGCTATTTTAGAGAGAGAAAGAGACCACACAAGTTTTCCATCTATTTGGTGTTGATGAGTAAAATCATTAATTTAGAACCTTCCAATTTTGAGTAAGTTGCTAAGCAGCAAGTGTGGAAGGATGTCATGATGGAAGATTAACAGTCCATGATGAAGAATGATGTGTGAGAAGTGGTTCTGAGACCAGAAGGGAAGTAAATAGTGACTTCCAAGTGGATCTACAAGATCAAGCATGCTGCAGATGGCAATGTAGAGAAGTACAAAGCGAGATGTGTGGCTAGAGGATTCTCCCGGAAAGAGGGAGAAGATTATGACGAGACACTTGTTGCAGTATCTAGAAGAAGTGTACATAGAGAAACCACAAGATACATGAGAAGGAGTCTCATGTCAAAAAATTGAAGAAATCTTTGTACGAGCTTAAGCAGGCACCGAGGGCATGGTATGCCAGAACAGACAGTTATTTGATGAGCTTGGGAATGGTTGCCCTTGGATATTGGATGACCTATTTCTTACATGGGATGAGAAGATCATAGATGCGTGCAAGAGGGAACTCACTATAGAGTTCAAAATGAAGGATCTAGATTTGATGGAATTAGAGGTGTGGCATAGACCAGATGAAATTTTCCTTAGCCAAGGAAAATATACAATTGAGATCCTGTAGAGATTCTGGATGGTGGACTACAAGACCATTGCTACACCTATGGTTATGAATCTGAAGCTCCTGAGTGATTCATCTTCAAATTTGGTTGATCCCATGATGTATAGATAGTTGATCGTATCCTTGATGTACTTAGTTAATACTAGAACAAATATATTCTTTGCAGTGAACACATTGAGTTAGTACATGTGGTTGCGCCTAGACATGTACATTGGATGGTAGCAAAGCATGTGTTGAGGCAAATTCATGGTACTGTTGGATATGGAATTAGATATGTCTCGAATGGTGTAGTAAATATGAAAGGTTATACATAATCTGACTGGGTGGAGAGTACAATGGACGGGAAAAGAACATTAGGATGTCGCTTCAGTTTGGGATTAGGTATGATCTCATTGTTAAGAAGAAAACAAACGTCAATGGAACTCAATACAATAGAGGCTGAGTATATTGTAGCCAATGTTGCAAGTCATGAAGTAGTGTGGATTTGGAAGTTGATTGCAAGGTTATTTGATCTAGAGTTGGAGCCAACTTTGATATACCATGATAATCAAAGTTGTGTGAATCTTTTAGAGAATCCATACTTTCATGACAAGTCAAAGAATATAGAGATCCAATACCATTAAATCTGAGACATGGTGTAGAGAGGAGTAGTGGAGCTCAAATACACATCCACAGACGAGGAGATAGTAGCCATTCTCACCAAGCTTCTATCTAGAGTGTTGTATGGGTAATTTAGAGACAAGCTTGGCGTGATGCATAATTTTCACCCTCATTGAGAGGGGGGTGTAATGTTTCTCCTCCAGGGAGTGACTGAGGGAGTAATGTAGTAGTATTTCCCAATTGATGGGTGTGAATGGGACTACTAAGAGAGGAGAAACATCATAGCATAGTCATAGAGACTATGGCAGTAGTTTTTTACTACTGGACAACATGGTAGTAGATACTAGTTGAATGCTAGATAACATGGTAGTAGCTTTGTGCTACTAGTTGATTGTTGGATAGCATGGTAGTAGCTTTGTGCTACTAGTTGATTTCTATGTAGTCATGGAGACAACTGGACAACATGGTAGTAGCTTTGTGCTACTAGTTTATTGCTAGATAACATGGTAGTAGCTTTGTGCTACAAGTTGATTTTTGCGTAGTTGTGGAGGCTACTGGATTGCATGGTAGTAAGTTGTGTGCTACTATTTGATTTCAACATAGTCATAGAGACTATGGAAGAAGTTTTGGGCTATTGATGGCATGGTGGTAGCCTTGGGGTTACCAGATGATTGAAGCATAGTCATAAGACTATGATAGTAGTCTTGGGACCACCCAAAGACATCTTGGAAGAATACCTCCCTAGCTAAGAGGGAGTGTTGATGTTTTGGTAGAAGCAGGAGGTGTCCCTCCCAGACAAATTTTATTAGAGAAGAAGAAGATTCCATAAGTCAAAGGAATACCATTGAACAAGTTGAAGAACACCCAAGAAGAGAAGTCCGTCCATAAGAAAATAATAAAGTGGAAATATAATTTCCAGGAAGAGAAGTCGACCCACATAAATAATAAAGTTAATATAAAAACTCAGAATAATAAGTCAACCCTAGACAGGTGCCCATATTAGTATAAATACAGGGTTGGATCATTTCATTTGTACAATCAGACATATCTCCTTCTGTAGTGTGCACTAGGCAGCTAGCAACTGCAGTTGTGGTAGTTTCATTATTTCTAGGTTCTGGTTCTCTTGGAGAGTGTAACCCACTTGCGGAAGGGTATTCTTAGTGGCTCTTGGTGGTATCTCTTGTGCACTACCTCTAGAAGAGTTGTAATAAGGTTGTGTGGTATTGCACAGTTGAAGAAGTAGTAGCATTTATAGTTGCAGCTACAGTTGCAGTTGCAGTTACCAGTTACTAGTTGTGCAAGTTCTATGGTGTGTTATTTTTCTCTAGTGATGTGCCTATCTTGTGCTAGTTCTATGGTGACTCAGTTGTCTACCCTCGCTAAGGTTTGGAAAGAAGAAGAGATAAGTATTCGTTATCGGGCTTTCTTCATTGTTGGTTTTCTCTTGTGAATAGAGCTTGTTCATGGTTGTATTGGAATATTAGAAAGATTCTCTCTAATAAACATTGGTTGGGTTTTTGCCTGAGTATGGAGTTTTCCCTGGATAAATGTTTGTTCATTCTTGTGCTTGTTTATCTACTGCTTATATATTTTAGTACATGGTTACTTAATTTTAAAAGAAGATAAAAATTCTATGGTAAATCTAATGTTAACAAAACTAATGAAAATATAACACTTCATTGTTCAAGTTGAATGTATCTCATTTAGAGTCCAAGGTATTTCAAGCCCTTGTAAATAAAGTATGGAACCTTCCCCTCAGATAGTTGGGGACCAAGGGTGGATTATTTAATGGGAGGTTGCAGTGTGCCATACTATTAATTTCATCAAAGGTTGGGGCATGATGCTAGCTAGGAAATGGAACAAGGATTTGTAGTTGGCTCATCAATTTCTTGAGGAGGTTCTCACCTTTATTGAAGAGAATCTCTATAATGTGACTCTTTAAGAGGAAGCCATGAAATTGGAGATGGAAATTCAATATGTCGAGGTGTATTTATCCAAGGGGGCTCAAATTTGATCCCATATTCAATGAATTTAGGAGGGATATGAGGGTTATAGGTTTTATTTTGACTTTCTCAAATAGAAGGTCATCGCAAAAAGGGTGCTTGGGTTACATCATGATGATGGGTCTATTGCTAAGGATCCTATTGAGGTCAAAGGTATGTTTAGCTACTATTTTCATAATATTTTTTCTCATTATGCTTTTATATATGTGGTGGTGTCTATGTGTTTGTTGCCATGTGGTCCCCTGTAAGGTTTCTTATGGTGATAGCGATAGTTTAGATATATATTCTCCAAGGACAAGATATTTGTTACATTGTCTTCTATGCAGAATGGTAAATCTCAAGGCATGGATGGGTTGCCTTGTGATTTCTACAAGGCCATGTGGGACACTATTGGTGATGACTTGTGTTCTTTGGCCTCTAGATATTTTCTTGCTAGTTGGTCTTCTAATTTTCTCAACCAAGGGTTGATCAAGTTTATCCTGAACAATGCATACAAGGATTCCATTGTTAGATAATGACCTTCCAATTTTCTCATTGTTTACTATAAAATTATGTCCAAGGCTTTAACATTGCAAATCCATTCAATGGGAAAGCATGTGGGTCGTTAGGAACAAATAGGACTTTTTAAAGGAGACTCATTCTTGACATTGTGATTTTTGCATAGGAAGATATGGAGTGGGAAATATAGACTAGGAAATAGTCTCCCATCTTGAAAATTTACTTTGCAAGGCTTATGAATTGGTTGATTGGTCTTTTATTTATGAGATGTTGATTTTTTTGGGGTTTGGCCCTCAATGTGTTTCCATGGTGAACACATTGTTCACCAATGCTTCCTCTTTTATTTCGATCAGTGGAGCCTTGCCTCCTTGGATTTATTTACATCATTCTATTCACTAGGGATGTTCATTGGCCCCTTATTTACATGTCTTAGATGTATATTCTTTGGGTTATTTGTTGGAGTTTGCCCATATTTCTAGTCAAATTCATGGTATTCTTCTCTCGGTTGCTTTCAAGATGGTAACAACCACTTTGTAGATGAATCTCTTCTCTCATTCAAAGCATAAAATATGTCTATTAACGATGCCCTTACTTGTCTAGACACATTTCTCTCTATCTCGAGTATCGTAGTCAATGCTCATAAAACTAGCTTTTGGCTAATAGGTTTGGATACCCTCCAAATTGGACCGCTATTCCCTAGTCTTGTATTCAACCTGAGGTTATTCCATGATATTTTGGGATTCGCTTCATAGTTGGGTTACCACTAATAACCATGTGGGATTGGTTCTTGTAGAGGTTGCAAAGATAGCTTCATATCTAGAGTCATAACAACCTTCCATTTATATGCAAGTTGACTATTGTTGCCCATCTTCTTTAGGCATCTCATGTTTATTATGTGTCTTGTTGGTTTACTGGTATGGCTCAATTTCAATGGATTAAGAAAAAATTGAGAGATTATATATGGTCCAAGTATGGTAGAGATAGGGGTTTTCCCTTGGTGTCATGGGATGTTTTCACTGTTCCCAAGGAAAAGGGGATTTTGGTTTGATTGATGTTGCCACTCAAGGAATATTTTGAGGACCAAGTGGACGGTGCAATGGCTTGAGGGTTCATATCCTTAGTAGAACATGTTTTGGCATTGAGCGATTTTAATATAGCATTCATGTAGAGTTCAAGGGACTTTCAAACTTTGTGATATCATCTTGTCTCCTCATATCTTTCAGGTGTCTATATTCTACATCTTTTGAAGCATCTAGGTTGCCCGGAAGGTTGTTTCTAATTTGGTTCATTTGGTAGTGGGAGGGTAGCAAGGCTAATTGGGATTTAACTTTCCATCCCATTTGTACTTGGAGGGTTCATGATTCATGTGTGGCATAGCATCCCTTTTTTCTATCTCTTATATTGACTAGGAAGGGCTTCTTTCTCTAGGGTGATTTGTTGATTCGGTCTCTCATTCTTGGAAGGAGTGGTGTGCTCTTTGTCAAGAGTATAGTCTTGGTGTTTTGGCCTAGGCCTTTTTGGAGATGTTAGAGTTGGTGTTTTGGTCGATCGCTTGAGTAGTATGACTCTCATCATCTATATTCCATACTTCATGAGAGGCATATGTTATCCTTGGTCCTAAATGCTCATTGGATATTTGGGGATTTAGAGAATAGATGGATTCACCAGTTTCACCATGTTTGGGAATATCAAATTTCTTTTAACTTGATTGCATGGTTGGTGATTTATCATGGGTTTTCGTCCAAGGCTAAGCTAGCCAAGAATAGGATTTTTATGGCCTCTGTCATGTTTGCGAGTGATCTAAGATAGTGAAGCACATCCTTTAGGTCAATGTGCTAAGCAGTGTTGGAGGTTTCTTGGGGATTAGTGCTATGGGGTGCTTCAGGGAAGTGTCAGTTGTCAGTCTGCTTTATTCAGTGATTAGTGCACTAAGGTTCTCCCTACACTTGCAGGGCTTTAGCATTGTTTGAGGATCTCACCATTATTTTTTCTGTTGAAGATTATGTGTAAGGTTTTTTTTTCTCATGTGGTTATCTCATTGTATTCCTTGCGTTCTATGTGGTAGGATGAAATTCACCATCAACTTCTAGCCAAAGGATGTCTATTGATAAATCATGTCTACTCTTTGGACCCAACTAAGTATTATGACTTTCTTTTATTGATTGTTTCTCTGAAGAAGATATCCTTTTTTATCCATTTTTTAAAAATATTTTTCTATAAATATAAGAGAGAATTTACAAAAATAATAATGATAATAATAAAATTTATTAACATAAGAAGATAACAATTTTCTTCATTTACATTCCATCTTAACTTTTATTAACTTTTAAAAACGATAATTATTTTGAGTTCCTTCAGTTTCTCATACCATGTGAGGATTTCTGCAGTAGACACGACAGGGTCATAGAATTCTGGTCAAAAAAGTGTTTATGGGTGGGCCATGGAACACTGCGTAGAAGTTATGAAGACCAGAGATGCCAAAGGAAGCATGTTAGAAACAATTTGAAATAATCGGTAAGTCTCACGGCTTGTAATGTTAACACTGAAGCATGTAATGGGCTCCATAAGAAGATGCAAATCAAAGCAATATATGGACCATAGATTATACATGACACCAAACATGCTCAAGTCCGTACCAATTGCAACATGCGGCGTTTCTAAATATATGGGAGATATTAAGGCAAATATGCGACGTTTCTAAACATATTAGACTTTCAAATATGCGGCGTTTCTAAATATGTTAGAGATATTAAGGATGACAAATATCATAGATGAAATAAATTCCATACATAGAGGATGCAACGGCAGAATGAGTTAGACACGAAATCCTAAATGTATATTATAAGGAAAATCATAATGTTTGAATATTAATGTATGTTTTAAATTTATGGTCACTTACAATAATAAAAAGATGATCATGAATTTACGGAGTAACATTACTTAATATAGCTCCTCATTGGATGATGGTTATAGTGTTGAAGGTTGGTTAGATAAAAAAAACTTGAGATGTTTGAGTTCGATGGTAAAGTATATGAAGTTTGTAATCAACTTTTTAGAATTTTTATCTAAATTTTAATTTTAGCAAAGTAGTAACTATTATGACTACTTATATTCTAGGTGTTTTTTCTACCTTTACCATTGTGCAAATGAACGCTCTACTTTTAGTCTATGCTAAAATCAAGTCTAGCACTTGTTCATTGAAAATTTATTTCTTTCCACACTAACACTATCTCAAAATTCATCTTTTCAACACTTAATTATATTAAATGAAAGCTCTAATTTTAGTCTAGGCTATAATCAAGTCTAGCAATAGTTCATTGAAACTTTATTTCTTTTCAAAATAACACTATCTCAAAGTTCATTTTCTCAACACTTAACTACATTGCCTAAACTAATCAAATGAAGAATCCAAAGAATTCGTTCTTCTTCATATAGGGAACTTTATTTTTTTCCACACTAACACTATCTCAAAGTTCATCTTCTCCACACTTAACTATATTACCTAAACCAATCAAATGAAGAACCCAAAGAATTTGTTCTTCTTCATATAGAAAAAGGCCATTGTTGTCCAAGAATCAATTACATTGTAACAACAATGATCAAGGTCACCTAACATAGTTATAGAGTTTTTAGAATTAATCACATTTTCTATTAAACTTGGAGAACAAAATACAATGAATGAAGAAGAATATGTAGCATAAAGATATTAAACATAAACATGAAATTCAAAATATTAGAACAACCATAACAAAGAAGCACACACAACAACAAACAAGTTTTTCTCACTATGAACAAAATGAATATTTGTCTTGTTGTTATACTTTCCTTGTTTTTATTTAGGAAAGAAAACTACTTCTAAGACACAAGAATGTAATCTAGAGTTTTCTTTCCAAATTTTATATACAAATGGAAACTACTAATTACACAAATGATGTAGATGGAAATATCCTAACAATCTCCCACTTGATAGTTACATCAACAAAGGTTGAATCTCCACCTTACCCCCACACCAAGCAAATTTCCTTCCATCCACTACCTTAGTTAAGGAATCTGATGTGTTATCTTGAGCCTTAACCTTGAGTATAGTTACTTCACTGGACTCCACCAACTCTTTAATGTAGTAGAATTTCATCCTGGTATTCTTTGTCCATGGATAAAACTTGGGATTCTTTCCCAATAAAAGTTCATTTCGATTGTCAGAAAAAATAGGCATGGGCCAATGTTCAAGTCTAATATCTCTCCATAACTACTACAACTAAACAACTTCCTTGGAATCCTCTGAAGCTACAATGTACTCTATCCTACTTCAGTGCTGGAATGAGAAACCATTTGTTGTCTCTTACTCTTTCAATGGCACAACACCTTCGAAAATCATCAACATATGTGCACTAGTGGACGTTGCATTATCCACAACACCTACATAATCAACATCAACAAACCCATGCATTTGAATTTTGTTTCTTCTGTCTCCTAAATAGAAAATAACATAATCCTTAGTGCCTTGTAGATACCTAAAGATTCTCTTGAGAACTATCTAATGATCTCTGATTGGTTTTTCCATCTACCCACTTACAACTCCCACTGCATGTGCAATATATTGTCTTGCGCACACCATTGCATACATAATGCTACAAACCACACTAGCATATGTCACGTTTTCCATATTGTTTTCTCTTAGGACAAATTTTATTCATCAAACTCACTCTTGCTTAAGATCAAGTGCAAATCAATTTACATTTATCCGTCTTAAAAAGATCAAGTACATTTTTACATACTTTCTTTTATTGAAATATAGCTCTATGTTTTGAAAATCTATGTTCACTTCAATTCCCAAACAATAGTGAAACTCACCTATATACTTCATGACAAACTCATGTAACTATTAAAACATAATGTCTGTGACTAGGAGTACTAGAACATATTACGAATAATGTAATAATGTACAAACAATTATTATGCAATAGTAATCATGTAAGTCAATCTTATACATTGATGTTGTAATAATGATGTGCCATGTCTTTTCCTAAGCGACGTGACTTATCTCTCCAACATGTGTTTACATACACATCTTTGTATCTCAATTTATCGATCAATCTCATATACAATATTCATAATAATAAATAATTATTTATTTAATCAATATTATGATATTCTTTATTCATGAATGATGATTTCATGAAGTGTACCGTTATGTTTTCTTCGGTTGGTATCAAAGTATAATTTTTTTCTACTTGCCTATGGTCAATTTTAATTTGATAGTGGTAATGAGATTATAGAATTTTAAAAGTGAAAGGATCACATTATAATTTATAAGTTGCAAATTATATTCTCACTTAGAATAGAATAAAAGTGGAAAGGGATTGAAAATATGTCTTATTAAGTCAAAGGGTGTTCAAAAGATACTCTCAAGTTTTAATTAATTTTTAAAAACAAGTGGGACTTTCATATTTTAAAAGTTGAATTAATCTCAATTTGATGATTAAAGGTTAAAAATGGATTACGAATAACAATATGCTAAAAGGGTGTTCAAAAGATACTCTCAAGTTTTAATTAATTTTTAAAAACAAGTGAGACTTTCATATTTTAAAAGTTGAATTAATCTCAATTTGATGATTAAAGGTTAAAAATGGATTACGAAAAATAATATGCTAGGGATATTTTGTCATGGTGTTGTAAAAAAATTTACCCTTACCCAAAATTTAAAATTTAAAGGAATACTAAAGGAAAAGAAATAGAAATGGTATTTGTCCAAACTCTAATCAAAATCTCTTTAACGACGAGCGCTCACACCTGGGGCCAGGACCAGGCATACCATTGTCTCCTTCCCATACCAATATCCCTCCAGTTGTCTTTGCACCTTGAGAGGGGAAACAATAGGGACAACTATATTAATGTCAACTTGGCCAATCATAAGTAATCCCAGATCCAAGTATATTTTAAATTATATAGTGATTCTTTAAATCGAAAAGAACATGGAATAATATCTTCTTACAATCAATAATCAAAATAATATCATTCAACATGTACAACCAAAATAATGGAGTTATTACCCTCTTTCTTGAAGAAAACACAATGGTCCACTTCAATTATTATGAAATCTTGCCCCATAACATGTTTGTCAAACCATTGGTACCATTATCTTGGGGATTGCTTAAATACATATAATGATATATTCAACCAACAAAACATGTATTCTATCCCTTCTACCATAAATCCTTTTAGTTGATTCATAAATATTTATTCTTTAAGCTCACCCAGAAGAAATGATGTCTTCACAACCATTTGATCCACCTCCAAATCATAAGCATATGCTAATTCCAAGAGGAACCTAATAGAGGCCATCTTTTTCGCCAGATAAAAGGTCTCGTCATAATCAATGCCCTCTACTTGAGAGTATCCCTGTGATGACATTTTTTGTCTCATCACCCATGGAAGACAATGAAAAATAACTAAAATTAGTTATCTCATCGCCACACCTGGCAGGTCCCTTTCACTCATGAAGTCTCCTCCTCAAATTCTAACCTTGATCAAGTTTATGATTCTTAGGATGTTCTCTCCTAATGGAAAATATTCTTCTAGCCGATTTTCATTTCCTTCCTCTAAAATTTCTGCATCCATCCCTTGCAACAACTATTGAACTTGATATTCAACTCCTAATTGGAAATTCATAATTGTTACATGTTGTACCTTTTCAACAAATAGATGTTCCTCATGTTGGTATTCAAAATATCTCTCCTCCTTGAAGATCACATGGCAATTGTGGGTATGTCAATTCTTAAATGAAATCCACAACTCATATCCCTTGACTCCTATATATCCAACAAATATGCACTTGATTGATTCATTGTCAATATTTTTCCTATTCACATTAGGTACATCCAATGTAAGACTCAAACCCAAAAATCCAGAAATGTGAAATTGTTGGCTTCTCTCCACTCCAAGCCTCTTTTGATGTCTTCTCATCCAAAACTAAAATAGGCTATTCGTTGCTTAAATAGTTTGTTTAATAAACCATTGTAGCCCAAAATAGTTTTCTCGAAGCAAAATCTTCTTTCATGCTGCATGTTTTCTTCATCTATGTTTGATTCAATCTCTCAACAACACCATTTTAATTAGGAGTATTTGGGTGGTATTCTACCTTGAAATACATATATTTGCAAAATAAATAAACCTAAAATAATTGGAACAATACACACCATCATTATCACTTCTCAAATCCTTCACCTTCTTCCATCTTTTTCCTTTCAACCAATGCACCAATGGTCATAAAAAATAAAGCACGTTATTTTTCATCCTCATGCCAAATCCCATACCTCGTCCTTGTTAATGACCAGTTCTAACAATTGTTTTTTACTCTTATGAAACACTAGCATGTTTTAGGCTAAGGCTAGCGCTATTATTTTGAAAAATAATTTAAGAAAATGTGTCCACTTTTATTCAAAAATCAATGATCATATGATTTCTTGCTAACTATATTCCCCAATGTGCCAGGAAATAATTTTTTCTCCATTCTTTTGACTCCTTTTCCCTCACAAACTTCTTAAACATTAATCTACATATTCTCCCACCCATCCTTCCTTTATACCTATGAATTTATCTACCTCAATAAAAAACTGCTTTGAATAGAGGCATTTAGTGAATAATTGAGTTATTGCCTCTACATGATTCCTGTAGAGGATGCATATTCCTAGAACTTGTTTATCTATGTTTTTTCATATTAACCTAGATAAACACTTTTTTCATTAAGGCTATAAAATCATTTTTGTTTTTTCTCGAGCCTTTGCCTTCCATAAGCTTCTCCACCACCAAGCTCTACTTACAGGGTTTGATGCAAAGTTTTCTTGGTATCCCAAGCTAACAAAATAATATCTTGGAGTTTTATTTTTTGACCAAATAACTTAATATTTCACCTCATATAGAGTTGAAAAATCTATATTCTTATCTAGATTTTTCCTAATCTCTTTATATAGGCATTCCATATAACTAAATTTTCAACTTCCAAGTCTAATGAATTTTCCCTCTTCCATCCTTGTTGTCATATATCAATGTTCACCTAACAAACAACCTAGTTAAGGGTATATATGCATATGTCATGTACGAATTCAATTAGGATTTCAAGAATCCTAAGTTAACCTATCTATGTGTCAACCCCCACCCTTACCTTCTCCCCATTTTCCATCTTCTAAACTAACCACCCACCATTTATAGGGAATGCCTGGAGTAGTGCTTGCCTTATAGTGAGTAGACACATTACTAATGTTATTCCTCTAACACCTTATCCAATAAATAATTGACCTATTACTTATATATTTATGCACTATAATATCCTTCCATGGAATATCCTTAAATTACTCCCCATAGAATTTTATCTGCAAAGGATTTCCTGAAGAAATGAATAATTTTTAAACATAAAACCACCTTTATCTTTTAGCTTTGGTAACACTTTCCATTTTTCTAATGATATCTTCTCAAATTGTTTTTTCTTTGACCAAAATACTAGTGTACAAATTTTATCTTGAGTACCTTTGGAATATGACATAATGTGTGCCAAAAGACTAAAACGACCTCCAGAATTGTTGTAACGAAATTTAGTCTTCCACCACTATATAACCACATGTTTCAACAAATATTAATTGTGGATTCACTTTCCCCACTAACCACTCCCAAACCTTTTATCGTATATGTTATAGGATAAATCAGTAAATACAAACATAAAATAATGTCCCTATATCCACCTAGATCTAGAACAAAACAGGACAGGACATGACACTTTCCCTAAGTTACAATCATTGATCTAAGTGTCAAAGAAGAAATTGATGACTTACCTTTGAGATCGCTTCCTTATATCTTTGTTGTTCCCGCTTCGCTCCGGTGCTCTTGTGAAACCAGATCTACAATGACACAAACCAACCAAAGTGAAAGAAACTATGATAGATTCAATGAAAACTTAAATATTCTCAAGGAGTCATGTAATAAAATGAGAATAATTTTATGAGAAATAAACATGCCACTGTATTTTATTGAATAAAAGTGGAAGATACAACCAAAATGCCTTGATGTCGCAAGTTCCCTTTTAGTGGTCCTTCGTTCCAACACACGCATATATTTGTTCTGGAATTTGCATGAAGATGATCTTCAAAATCTTGATGGGCAAATGTAGACCTCAAGTATCAATTGGAATAATATTCTTCACACAATCTCCAGCCTATTCTTCCAACATTCCTTTGCTCAAATTTTCTTAACTATGCTTAACCTTTTCCATGAGAAGCCCATTATTATATAGGAGAAGCTGAAGTGGTTAAAGGGATGAGGATGATCCCACCAGATTAGAGAAGTCGGTAGGATCATAACCATACAGACACCACCTTACATTCTAGAAGATTCCCCTTCTAGAAACTTCTTGAACCTCTTTCCTCTTTTGGCTTTCAAACGCTACTGCACCCTGCTTATATGGTAGCCTGCGGAAATCCCATAGGTCAGCTATAGAGAAGCCTACGGAAATCATGGATTTCCGCACTGTACATTATGGGTAGCCCGCAGCGTCCTTCTAAAAAGTAGTCTTGCAGGGGAGGAAAGAAGTCACTTTTCTTAGGTGTAATATGATTTTTAGGCCCTGATTACATGCTTGTAAAGTCATCATCAGAGTGACCAAAATAATGTGTAAGAGTATGTTCATTAGCTTTAAGGAGAAACCCCAATTATTTAAAACCATCATTGAACTCAATATTCTTAAGAGAAATATCTCTAAAACTATCCTCTTTGACTCAACAAATGGTCCAAAGAAATCAATTAGAGATTTCATGAAATGTACTTCCATGCCTATTGCAATATTTTATAACACCATACTTCATTTATATTGTTATCTTCCCTTAATAGTCCTTTTAAAAACTTTAAGACATCATCTACAAACTACATATGGGTTAAGGAAAGATCTCTTCCTACTTTGACATTATAGATATCACTTGCTCTTTTGGACTCAAGAATTAACCTACTTAAACCTTTAGCTATTATGATAAATAGTAAAAGGGAGAGGGGGAATCCTTTCCTTAACCCCATGGAAGTATTAAAAAATATTGAAGCCATCCCATTTATGAGAAATAAAAACAACAGATTAGATATTTCATGAAATGTAATTTCATGCGTATTGCAATATTTTATAACTCCATACTTCTTTTTATATTGTTATCTTCCCTTACTAGTCCTTTTATAAAATTCAAGATATCATCTACAAACTACAGATGGGTTAAGGAAATATATTTTCCTAATTTGACATTATAGATATCCCTTGCTCTTTTGGAATCAATAATTACACTACTTAAACCTTTAGCTATTATGAGAAATAGTAGAGGGGAGAGGGGCAATCCTTTCATTAACCCCATGGAAGGATTCAAAAATATTAAATCCATTCCATTTATGAGAACTACAAACAACACATTCGATATTTCATGAAATGTAATTACATTCCTATTGCAATATTGTAAAACACCATACTTCATTTTATATTGTTAGCTTCTCGTACTAGTCGTTTTAGAAAATTCAAGACATCATCTACAAACTACAAATGGGTTAAGGAAATATCTCTTACTACTTTGACATTATAGATACCCCTTGCTCTTTTGGACTCATGAATTAACCTACTTAAACCTTTATCTATTATGAGAAACAGTAGAGAGGAGAGAGGGAATCATTTCCTTAACCCCATGGAAGGATTCAAAAATATTGAAGTCATCCCATTTATGAGAACTACAAACGACACTGAAGCTAAAACATCCCATAATTTAGTTTACCACCTACACATTAAAACCAATATGTAAAAGGATCAATATGATGTCAACCAAATTGTCATGTCATGAGATTTAGAAAAGTCTAATTCATAACCATAAATATCTAATTTTTCTGCTTCATGGTATGAATTCCTTCTTGATATACCACTATTACATCATGAATCAAATGACTATCCAAAAATCCAAGTTTCTCACTTTAAATTACTTTTGAAAAAATCTTCTTTAATCTAACAACTAATATTTTTGCCAATATTTTATAGATGTAGTTACAAACACAACTTCACATAAGTTATTTAAAATTTTAGGATAATCCTTATCGAGAATTAAGGCCAAAAATGTTGAATTGAAAGATCTGAGCAATTTTCATAACCTCTTTACTTCCTCTACCACCCTCGATGAGTCATCCTCTAACAAATCATAAAAACCCTAGGTTGAATTATACTAGCATTTATGCCCTGGGATTTCATCTTGTTTAAAATATGACACTGCCAACTTCATATCTTCATTTAATACTTCCTCTAGGAGAATTTGGTTCCCTTCCTCATTGACAAAACTCAGGAAATAAGAAGAATTGTTCACTACCTATGCAATATTAGTTGTATTTGGACCATAATATAGTGCTTGAAAGTATGAGACCCATAAACTTGCAATTTCTTGGAATTTATCAACCTTACTTCCATCCTCTTTTTCCAACTCCCAAATGGTATTTATTCTCTTCCTATCGGTTACATAATTGTGAAATAAGGTGTTATTTTTGTCTCCTTTTCCACCCAAAAAGCCTTGCTTTTTATCCTCCAATCTCCCTCTCATTTTTAACATCTTCTATTTCGACTATTCCAATGGATTCATCCTGCTTATCTCTACTTCAAAATCAAATCCTACTAAATTTTGAGAATACAAGGATTTGAATATTCCCGTGCTACCACCACATTTTTCACCTTTTCTAAGGATTCAACAAATTCAAAACTTGTTGATCCCTTGAGGAAGGATCAAAACCCACCCATACTTCTTTCACCAATATGTTAGAATATCTTCTATATATGTAAAGAATGATACAGAGATAGTCCAGCCTATTGGAAATTGTATTTTCATTGATGCCAAAGGTAGGCATGTCTGTGACAATCATGGATGTCATTTATATCACAGGCAGGGGAAGATTGATTGTTGTTAGTGATAGGGGAAGACTGTGAATGTCTTTGCAAATTGATAAGTTTTTGTGTATTCAGTTTTCATTGAGGTTAAAGAAGCAAACCAAAGAATTTGAACCAAACAAAGGAAGTAGAGAATGCCTCTATATGATGATGAGCCTCTGTGTGTGAAAGATGACTATGTGTTGTTAAATTTCTGCAAGTGTTCTTTGGTAACCATGAAGACAATGTGACTATGAGAAAATAAAATAGATTGAATTATAGTTGCACAAGTTTAAAGAAGAATGAAAACTAGATGTGATGGAGGAGCAACAATAAATTTGAAAGCGCAAAGAAAGCCCAGGCATGTATTAAGTTTGGAAAAGTAGGTTTTGGGTCCAATAAACTAGATCAAAGAAAGAAGAGATAAGCAATGTATCCCACATGCATAAGGAGAATCATTTTCAAAAGGTTTATATTGAAAATACATGGTTACATCATTTAAATAAAGAATGAATGAGCTACAAAACCCTATGTAAATCGTTAACTTTTGTCTTGGAAAACTGTGAATGTAGGAATGGATAAATCCTGACCATTTATCTTCATATATCAATGGGTAATATAAAAGGATTGGGGCTTGATACCTGATGAGCGAGCTTAGATTCCACATTAGTGCCACATGTGCAGTAATATGTGTGCCACATCAGAGGGAGTCCACGTTAGTACCATGCCAATGCCATAACAAGAAGCTCTGCAAATGCCACGTGTTAGGACATGTATTGATGCCACGTCATCTTGTATACATGTAGAAGAATTCCATGAAGAAGCCACTTTGTCTGCAACATCAGTGCAATGGATTGGAACTATCATATTTAGGTGTATCTATAGAAGAGTCATAAAGTTACTACCACTTGTGGTGAGATTTCAAAAATTTTCTATGTATGAGGAATCGGTTGGATAGAGGGGGTCGTAGATATAGACAATTGAATTGGGAAAATTCCTTAGACCCGCGGTGAAATGCTTGAAAATTTGCTAAGTATAGGTGAAAAACAAGTGCAACAGAACACGCGGGTGTATTTTGGAGGCCATGGAAGCTTGAATGTAAATGCCTTATACCCACAGTGAAATATTTGGAAACGTTTCTAAGTATGGATGCAAAATAAGGGTGGCGAAATACACGAGTGTATTTAGGAGGCTGCAAAAGTTTTAATGGAAGAAAGGATGACCTTAGACCTACGATGAAATGTTTTAAAGGATGATATTGAATCAGATTCTGGATCAAATGGTTTTTGAGTTTCATATTCATGTCGAGCGTTCCGATGGACAGTGATAGCATATCTATGGTTGGCATTTAATCCAAGAACTGATGAAACACCAACTATGTGTTGTGCTTGCATGGTGTGTTTTTGTGGACATTAAATAGAACAACGATCAATATTAAATCTGAAGGAATGATTGGATGGTTGCTAAGAATTTAATCTATGTTGCATGTGCTAATGGTCAGTGAATGAGATCAACGACAGAGATTTAATTGAGAAGAATATTTGATGGTTTATGAGCATTGAGGATGTATTGTGTGTTTTGGAGGGAAATGAGAAAATCGACGATCAATATTAGATCAAGGATTGATTGAACAACTACTAAGTGTTGAATTATGTACTTTGGTATGTGAGAAGATCACACACAAAACCAAAGGGGGTCTATGTTGATTTCTAAGTAGTGTCGCATGCCGGTTCTGAGGAGATCGAGAGTCAACACCATGGTCATATTTTTTATGTGGTCAAATCCATGAAACCATGGACTATATAAATAAAACTTCCCTAATATGTTTTTATTGTATGAAAAAAATGTGTGAGTGTGGATTGTGTCAAGAGATTCTCTAAGGCTTTGAGGTTCGAGGATGACAAACAATGAAAGGAAGATAATGTAAATGTCTAAGGGTGGCTAGGAGGTGCAAGGTCTAAGGAAACTCTGAAATCAAACATATTGTCAACTGAAGGAATGTGTTGTGACAATAGAGACAAAGAAACAATTTTATGCAAGTGAAGGCTTGAGGGAAAGATAAGATTTGACATTATTGATAGATTGAGGAGATTTTTGTCTCCAATAGGTTGGTGCCTACGTATTATTGAGTTGGTGGTCAGCTAAGGGGATTGGTGTCTCCTGTAGGTTGGTGCCTGCAAATATTGTAGTTGTAGGTTGATCCCTATAGGAAGTGTTGTGTAGGTTCTCATCTAAGGAGATTGGTTTGTAATACCTCAGTTTTGAGCCCTGTATTAAATAATGTATTTTGTTAATGAAAGGCCAGAGTGCCCAAACAATTAAAAGAGGCCAGTCTGCCTAGGAAATGTAATGTTTTGATCATTATTAATAATAAATACATCACTCGCTGCTAGACGGACAAGGACACAGGTTATAGGGGGATATTATTCCACAAGAGAGAGGGCTTGAGGGACTAAGTATTTATTTTATATTTTATTTACCATTTTTGTTTTAATGGAGAATAACTGCTACATGAGATTCTTGGGGGGGAAGGCCATGTGGTTCCTTAATTCCAAGAAAAACATAAACCCATCTTTGGTCTATGGTGGGGGTTGGTTCTTCTTCACTCACTCACTCATTGTCCATTGTTCACACCTTTAATTCTATTTTCTCTCCACTCATTCTTTCACTTACTCATCTTTCCTCATTCATGTTTTGGTTTGGGAAAGGAAAACGAATTGTTGGAGAGGAGCCATGGTTTTGTTGGTTGTAAACAATGTTGTTGTATTCCAACCATGAATTAATGCCTGCATGTCTGATATGCTTTGACCTGTGTTTAGTTTTTCTCACAACTGTGAATCCTGAGAGTCCCAGCATGGAGATTCTTGACCAGATGCACTAGATCCCTAGAAGGAGATGGACAGCCCAAGGGACTACATGGCAGAGAAGGGATTCCATTCCCTTGGGTTGTGTAGGCTGGGTAGAAGAGATTTGGTGTACTTTGGATTGATGTGGGTGTTGAAAATCCTGTGAGAGCTTGAGTGTTGATTGGTTTGGAAAGTCGAGTGAAACTCTGGAACCTTCCTTGTGGATTCATATCCCTAGCCCTAGTACAACAATGTATATGGTTGGGTGGAAATTCCTCGGTCTGCAGCCAGTTGGTGATTCGTTTCATGAAAGATAAGTGCTCTCTGTCATGGTTTTATTTACCTGTGTATTTATTCTGTTGTGTATTTATTTTTCTATGAAATTTGTATCTATAATATAAATGCTTGTTGGTTATTATTGTGCATGACATATGTATCATTTCTTTAAATTGTAGCATGAATCTTTAATTTTGCATGTGAATATTTCATTCCTCTTCATTAATTAGAAATTTATTTGAATTCAAGATAAGTTCAGAAGTGAGTTTTCTGGTAGCATGCCCATCCTGTGGGTGGCTGGGTATGTTGTCGTTGTAGTAGCATTGCCCAGCCTAGGGGTGGTTGGGTACGTTACAAATTGGTATCAAAGATTTAGGTTGAAACACCGGATTGGTATGGGTCGGAGCTGTTGGACATGGTATTATGGTTAAGAATGAATATGTCCTTGAAATATTAAATCTCAGGAGAGATAGCATTGCAGAGATCACGCAGAAGCCAAAGCATCATGCAGACATAGATCCTTTGTAAAGGATTGTAGAATCGTGACCATTCCCTTTTGAATTTGGGAGCGATAACCACCGTGGAATCAAGGAGTTCTGGATCATTAGATTGGAAGGAAGGTGAATGAGGACCATCAGATAAAGGTGAAACTAGAGGTTGGGAGAGATTAAGTCATAACCGTCAGATTGAACTTGTTGATCGTTAGTGGTTGGTAGAATTCGAGCAAGAGATGAAAAAATATGGAACTTCGTTGCTTTGATGATTATGGGAGACATGAAGAAGCTTGAAAAGGTTGAAGTCGCGAAGTCCCGCCGAACATTCGATCTGATAGGAGGCTTAGGTGAAATATCAATCGTTAGATAAGGTCATCCGAGGTTGACCACTTCGGGGAGTTTACCTCCAAGAGAATATAACCTTTTTAGAACTGCTATAACCTGAAGTACTGGAGCATCGAAGTCTCAAAGTCTCTTCTACCGTTAGATGACGAGAAGGATCTTGGAAGTAATTATGACCGTCAGATCTAGCAATGGTGGAAGGATAACGAAGTTTCAGAACTTCAAAACTTCTCCACTCCGACGATTACTGGAGAATGGGAAAAGCCCTGAAGTGTCGAAGCCTCGAAGTGTCGAAACCATGAAGTGTAAAGCTGTCATCATGAAATCACATAGGTCATCAGATTTGGATAAGAGAATGTAGATCGTCCATTTGATGGATGATGCATCATAGGTCATGTGGTAGGAGTTCCATGTGGGGACATGTGTCACCTAGATTCAATACCTTTTGGGCCCCAACCTGTTCATTTTTTAGTGACACATGGCACACATTCCATGGGTACACGTCACCATATATGACATCATCATGCCATGTCATCTACAGGAGTATGGCCTACAAGGGTGTCCAACGTCTCTACTAGAAAAAGTGTCGAAGTCTCGGAGTAACGAATTCATGCAAACCGTTGATCTAAGATCCCTTCAAGACCTTTCTTAATCGTTAGATCAAGCAGTGGAAGGATGGTGTAAGAACTTCAGTAGCTATCACTTTAGGGGAGTTGAAAAACTTGGGAGTGGAAATCTCCCGGAGTCCTAGAGCATCGAAGTCTTAAATTGATTAAGGATCGTCCGTCCCAATGCTTGATTAAGCCTTAGCCATCGGATTAAACAGTGGAAGGATAGGGCAATTACTTCGGTGGGTATCACTCTGGGGGAGTTAAACAATGCTAGAATTGAAATGTCCCAGAGTCCTGGAGCACCGGAGTCCTAATCTAGTTAATGGTTGTCCATCCCAAAAACTAATTAAGTCGTGACCATTGAGCTCCTTGAAGCCTCCAGATGGGGCGAGACTGTCCATTCAACAGGAGATTAAATCTCGACCGTCCGATCTTCTAGTAGATTTATTGGAAGGGTTTTGGCAAATTTTAACTTTAGGAGAAAAAAGAATATTGAAAAGGGAGAATAGCCGAAGGCTGAAGTCCAAAGGACTTGGTCCCACCGTCGGTCTCATGAAAAGGTAAAGGGGGTCAATTAGAGGTGAAAAAGGATCTAGAAGTAACCAAGCCCTCAGACATTGTGTTCAAGCAAGATCATGTGTAGAAGAATACAAAGGAAGGCGTTAAAGAGTGAATAAGCCCATGGTTTCGAGTTGTGGTCACATAGAAAGTGGTTTGAAGGAAGCGCCTGTGCAGAATTTGAATTTTGTATCAGCTAAAGGAGATGTGGAATTTTTCGACAAGATCATGTTGCAAAACAAAATAAAAGGGGTTGAAAGTGATTTTTTTCAGGAAGCCATAACTTTTAGCTCAGATATCAAATTGGGGTAAGATTACAATCATTGGGAAAGATAATTCAGAGGAGAATAACATGGAATTGTTATAATATGGAGAATGATAATATATTCTTCATGAATTGAGAAAAATCAAGACCTATAGCATTGTTTGGCAAAATGTTTTTTAATATGCATAATTCTAACAAAATGGTTGCTTGCACATTTTGTAGAATTAGGGGGGTGTAAACATATCATTTCAGTATAAGAATGCATATTCAAGAGATGGAAGAAGGAGAGGAAGATTCCAACCATGATAAGATGCCAAAGGTCATAATATCAGTGTTAGTAATGCTGAGACAAAATCAAACAGACACCGGGCCAGAGGGGAGGAAGAAACATTGATATAGACTATGGGAAGCATGGAAATAGAAGTGCAGAGTTACAAAGAAGACAATAAGAGACTGCTATAAGAAAAAAATCAGATAAATTATCAAGTGATACAAAGCTTAAATCAGTTGCAGAGGCAAATAAAGAATGGATGAAACTTAAAATAGGAGGAAGAGGAAAGATGTCATGACCACAAAAGAACTGGTTATTCAAGAAGTGCTAGTAGAAATAATAGACATCACTCACCTCCCTACTCAGCAAGAAAATTTTATGCATATGAAGATTCCATAAGTAGTCTAGAGGTGTCTTATGTCAGGAACCAAAAAAGAAGACATCAATTGGAAAGTTTGCAAGGAAATTTGAGGAAGCTTAAGCCACCATCCTTTGATGGTGAAAGAGAAAAGGAAGATGATGTTGAGGCATGGTTTCTTGGACTCGGGAGGTATTTTCAATCACATAACTACTCATCAAACCTAGAAGCCAAAATTTCCACGTACCATTTACATGGGAAAGCTGTTATGTGGTGGGATCAACTGAAGCAAGTTGAGCACATTAATGAGAGTACGATCACTTGGAAGTAGTGCAAGAAATATTTTCAAAAGGAGTACCTTTTAGAACACTTCTATGATAAGAAAATGTAGGACTTATTTGAACTTAGGTTGGGAAGCACGACCATGGAAGAGTATGAAAAGAAGTTCTTGGGGCTGCTAAAGTATGTGGGGTTTATAAAATATGAGAAGGTCAAAATAAAAAGGATTTTAAGTGGGTTTCCATCCTTTTATAAAGAGAGTATTCAATATGATGAACCCAAGACTTTGACTGAGACCATCAAGAAGGCTAAGTACATGTATGAGCAAGGCAAGGGAAAAGAATCCATGCAAAAATCTTGGAAGGATAATAAGAAGGAGAAATTTGATCAGAGGAGGAAGGGATTCAAACCTCCTTTCCATAGAAATAGCCCTAATAAACATCATCAAGACTAGTATGCTAAGGATGAATCCAAGAGAGAAGACTCCTTGGGAAAAAGGTGAAGACCACCAATCCAATTTTGGGGATGAAAAGAATATCACATGTACAAGGATCACCCTCATAGAAAGGACAAAGTGAAGATCATGCACAACATCCAAGAGGCTACAACAATAGAAGACATGGGAAGAATTTATGCAGCGTTAGATGATCGACAAGAAGAGTACCAATATAATATGATCGAGGTGGAAGGTAAGATCATTAATCAACCTGTTTCTATTTTAATTGATTCTGAAGCAATTCATTGTTTATTGATCCTAAAATAGTGGATAGAATATGCTTGGAGAAATTTAAGCTTGAAAATTCAAGCTTGGTTCATCTTGCCACTGGAACCAAAAGGAGAATCCATGATATGGTCAGAGGTTGTTCCATAAGTCTTAATGGTGTGAATACTAATGCTTATCTAAATATTATACCATTGGGATCTTATGATATTCTAATTGGAATGGATTGGTTGGACAAGCATCATGCTATCCTAGATTGTCATAACAAGACATTTACATGTCTAGATGAAGAAGGAAAAAATAGCACTGTGAAAGGTGTTAGCGCCACCATTTTTCTTTCCATTTAGAGTCAGTTTTAGTCGATTTATGGCCCATGTGTCCAAACATGTGAAGTCAGGTACGTAATAGTGAAGGGGTCGAAGTCAACAAGCGGTTGGTTGGCCCTTGGAAGTGAGAAAGGATGTTAGAGTCGAAACATGCGTAAGTGGTACGGGTATGTTGTTCCCAGAGAATCAGGTCCTATTAAAAGGTAGTCTCTACGTGCCCAAGGTCGAGTCAAGTAGTTAATGGAAGTTGCGTCAGCAAGTGAATAAACTATTATCATCTCATCATGAATGTTGAGGGAATGAAAAATCACGGTGTCCATATCATGTATGCCCTGCAGCCCTTATCGCATGTACCTTACAAGCGGGGATGTGCCATGGAAAATCTGTAATTCGATTCAGAACATCCAGTCACCATGAATTCACTGTTCTGCGGAATGATTCCTCCTTCTTCCTGATCTGTTATAAATTTAAGATGCTTGACATCCATTTTATTCGTGAAACCAAGTCCACTCATTGTTTGTCATTTTTCTCCCAAGCTTAGGTTGATTGAATTTTCTGCCTTGTGCATTTGTTGGATCCACCGCGCGTAGGATAAAGACTGGTCATGCCATGGAGACCTCCCAAAACATAATAAGGGGTGCTTGAAGTAGAATAACTACCAGGCCCCGACCCCAAAAGGACTAGGATTCATTCTCACTTAAAATTGGCATCCCCGAAGATCCAAAGGGAGTTTTCCCTTTACTTGTGGAAATTATGATATCACACCACGTGGAACCTGAAATGGGAGGACCTGAGTAAGAAGGAAATAAATTAGAATCTCTACCTCCCCAACGACAGATACCTCGAAGGAGGGGCAGGCCAAGGAAGAACACAGAAGCTGGGGAAACCTGAGTCCAGAATGATTCATGTGCAAATTCGGCTGCCAAAATATTACTTATGCACGCCATTCGACTAGAACCTATTGAAGGTACAAGCCAAGAAGGTGGAAGAAGAACAAGGGGGATGGATTCTATGGGTACAAATGATCAAGAACCATCTCAGTAGCTGAGACATGAGAAACTAACCATCGTCGAACTGTACCAGGAAAATAGGGAGCTGAGACAACAACTAGAGACAAAGACCATTGAAATGTCAGTAGCGCAAGGCCGCGAAGGGAACATGACGTGGCTAAAAAGACAACTCAAAGAGGTGCATGATACAATCGTATAGTTGCACAAAGAATAGAGGATGTCAAAAGAAGGGTATGCAAAACACTCTAGAGAATGTGAAGTTGCTGAGGAGGAAGCCCGTGCAGCTCTCGCCGGCAAACAAAAGAAACAAGATTAACTGATTCTGTCCTTGTATACGCAAACATAAATCAAATCTTTTCAATTTTGAAGGATACATCGACCTAAGACATTTTTCCATTTTGATAATGGCCATGTCTGTCTGCAGCCACTTACTGCGCACTTTTCCCCCAACAAATGAGAGCGCGACAGAAATCAAATCTGTTACATCAGACACCGAGACTTTGACAAACACTTGTCCATCCAGATATCTGATTGAAGGAAAGCATTGACACATCAATCGCTCATGAAGAGACTTGATAGACAACCAATTCCCCACAGTGGATCATGAACAATCATGATGTAGCCAGATGTATTTGTTGTCTATTTTTGTAAAAACGTCATGCAAAGAGTTTTGTAACATAGAACAGTCAGTTGAAAAAGTTTCAAAGTTGGTTGAAAAGTTACCTCTATCATCTTTCTGTCAGTCGAACAGATTTACAGAGTGCTAGCATTGTTGCATCGTTGGCGGGAATGAAATCGAATAAATTTTCCATGGGAGAATGACTAACCTCGTAGTTTGACTCCTGAGGGTAACAGAGGGAAAATCATTTGTACAGGCTGAAACCTTTACCCTAGCGAATCTAGTCAAAAAGACCAGTAGCATCAAGTAGCATAGTTCAGGAACCTTGGTTCCAAATATGATCTATACCAGAGCAAATCCTAACCCAAAACCTATAGAGATTGTGAACGACCACAAGAAAATTATGCGTAGGACTAGAGAGAAAGAACTGGACCCATTCTATTACTTGGAAAGAAGCCTGTCCTTACCCAAATACGATGCCCAAATCATTGACAACCTTGAGTTTGACGAATTATTTGAGAAAACCCTGTTCAGGTCTAAGTCGGAAACCAGCTTGGATGAGATATTTTTCGACCAGAAGAGATTCCAAGCCCTAATATCAAATAATATCCCTCAAATACCAAGACCTCCTAGAGCCATGGCCACTAGATTCATCCCCCTCATTCTTCCCGCCCAACTGCATGATTTTCCCCAAAATTACAGTTAGAGGATTAAGCTCTATGACGCTAAAGGGAGTGTTTCACCCCAGAAGCATCTATATTGGTTCAATGATTTCGTCGACCTAGAAGAGGTAGACTATTGCTGACGCAAAAATGAGGTTGTTCATGTAGAGTTTTGTGGGGGAGGTGAGGAAGTGGTTCAAATCCCTATGACCAACAATTATTCAAGACTTCGTCGTGTTCTAAACATCTTTCATCAATATATGGGGAGACAAGAAGAACCCCTTGCAGTTATTAACGAAGTACAATAATATGAAGAAGGCGTCGGAGGAGACGGTGCAAGAATTCTCATCCTTCTTCATGAAGGTTTATAAATATATTGCCGCAGAAGTTCAGCCACCTCCCGGGGCTATGAAATTGCAGTACGTCGACTCCTTTGAAAACAATTTTGCATTTCTATTGAGAGAAAGAAGGTCATGAAACCTAGACACAATAATGAGAAATGTGATCGAAGTCGAGGTAAATATGATGGCGTCCGGGAAGATCAGGAAAATATTCAATATAGGTGATAAGAAGCCCCAAGGAGACGCACAACCATCAACGTCGAGATCCAAAGATGAAAAATTTGACTTAATGATGAGAACCATGGAGAAGCTAATGGAGAAAATGTTTGTGGGAAACAGACCCGTTGCCCGGGAAAAACAGGACCCCCAACCCAAGAATCAGAACCTCAGGAGGGGTCAAGTTCCTCAGATCAGACAGAGGGAATAGAGGGAGTAGAGAGATCAAGGTGACCAACATACAAGGCCTCCATTCCAAAAAACTATGCGGATGGAGACTTTGACCAGATGTTCGAAGAACAAATGCATTGTTGTGATGACAAGAACCTGCACATGTTTTTGACAAAGAGTGAACATGATCGGTACATGAGCAGAAACGACGATTTTATGTTGGAGACGGATGATGCATGGATTGTGGAAACTGATGATGCGCTGTCCTTGGAGATGGAAGATTTCAAAAAAGGTTATCAAAATGCCATCATGCATTTTCATAAAAGATATAACCTTAGAAGCAAGGAAGCATTTACCGAGCCTTAGTAGACAAATCCTATAAGGAAACCTTTGGTGGAAACCCCTTCCACAAGCTAACCGATGCCAGACATCATGACCAAGGATGTGACAGAGAAGGCAAAGTCAAAGGAAGAGGCCCCGAAGAAAACCACAGAAGCAAGACGAGAAGTCGATGGAAAAGAGGTAGAGAAAGTCTGTCCCCTTTTTAACTTTGAGAATGAAATGAATAAAATCAAAATCTTTGTCCCATTCAACGAACTTATCAGAAAGTGCGAGTATGAGGAGTAGATTATTAAAATGTTGAAAATGGGAGGGACCCTCGATACTTTGAATATCCAAGACGATCACCCTGCTATTATGTTTGGTCCACGCGTTGAGGATACAAGCAATACTGAGGACGTACCTTCATTCTACATCAGTCTAAAGGTTCATGACATGACCCTACATAATGCCATGCTGGATTTTGGCGTGCCGCACAACCTCATGCCAAAGGTGATCATGGATGAATTGGGTTTTGGATATCACCAGGCCCTACAAGGAACTTTTCTCTTTTGATTCGACGAAAGTCAAGTGCTTTGGTATCATCAAGGACTTGGTCATGTCATTGGCCCAAATTCCTTCGAAGAACATGGTTATGGATGTGGTCGTGGCAGACATACCCCCTAATTTTGGCATGTTGTTGTCCATATCGTGGGCTGCGAAGTTAAAGGGGACCTTGCAAATGGACATGTCATACGCCACCATTCTTATGTTTGGCCAGGACAGACGGTTGTATAGAGAAATGTTGCTGAAATACATGGTAACCATAAAAATGCATCCAAACAACCACCCCATATACTCCATCGACACTGAGTTTGGTTCTTCTATATTCTACAATGACCTAAGTTTTGAATAGGAAGAGATGACAACCACCATAACAGTCGATGAGGAAACCGCACGGGAAGAAACAGAGTGCGTCGACCCAAAAGACCGCATGAAAAATGAGATATGGAACATGAGTTTCGATGGCACTGTTAGCAAGGAAGGAGCATGTGTCGACGTATGGGTAAGACCCCCTGAAGTGGGAACAAAGTTGTGCTCATAAAAGATCATGTTTGTATGCACGAACAACATGGCCGAGTATGAGGCATTGATTATGGGCCTGAAAGTGTTGAAAGAATTCGATGCAAAGAGGATAGCAGTGCGTGGAGACTCGGAAATGGTCATAAACCAGGTTAAAGGCATATATCAGACAAAGCACCCTGGGATGAGAGTGTATAGAAACTTGGCGCTAGACCTCCTTGAGGAATTTTTAGAGAATGACCTATCTACTATCCTAAGAGAGAAAAATCAGATCACCGATGCGTTGGCCACGTTGGCCTTGGTTTTTAAAATTCCCATCTTCCCAAACAAAAAATATGAGATTGAAGTCAAACACATGATGACAGTGCTTGATAATATCAAATATTGGTAGGTGTTTGAGGACGACAAGCAGGTAGAAATATTTCTTCAGATGAGAGACGCGTTTGCTAACATAAACATTAACGATGAATGTTGTTGCAACAAAGATAGGAGCGCAGATGTGTGCAGTAATGAAGACCCTTTTCAAAACCATATCGCAAGAAGGGACATAATACAACTGAAAAATAACATCATTCTAAAGGGGTTAGTGCCACTGGAAAAATTGTTTGACGAAAATGTCGTGGCTAAAAATCCCAAGATCACTGCAAACGAAGAGGACGTGGAAGACTGCAACATAGAGACTAAGGAGAACCCAAAAATAATCAAATTATCGAAAACGATTAGTCCAGAGGTCAAACAACACTACGTCAAGCTCATGAAGGATTTCCCCGACATTTTTGCGTGGATATATGATGATTTAAAGGTGTATGACACTAAAGTAATCCATCATGTTATCCCTCTCAAAGAAGATCAGAAACCTTTCAAACATAAGCTGAGACAGATAAATCCCTTGCTACTTCCGCTGATCGAAAAGGAGGTAAAGAAACTTTATGATGCTAAGATTATCGTTTCTTTGCATTTCTCGAAATGGGTAGCTAATTTGGTGCCTGCAAGAAAGAAGAGTGGTGAGATAAGACTGTGTGTAGACTTCTGAAATTTAAACAAAGTGTCCATTAAGCATCACTACCCTCTTCCTAAAATGGACTATATCCTGCAAAAGGTGGTGGGGTCCCAAAAGATGTTCATGTTGGATGGTTTTTCAAGGTATAATGAGATCATGGTCCACCTAGACAATAGAGAAAAAACATCTTTCACAACTCCATGGGGAACGTTCATGTATGCCAAGATTCCTTTAGGCCTGATGAACGCTGGTGCCACTTTCCAAAGGGAAATGGAAAAATAATTTGCCGATGAAAGGGACAAGTTCATTGTGATCTATCTGGACGACATCACAGTATACTATACCTATGATGAACAACACCTCGAACATCTGAAGAAAGTTTTTTGGAAGTGCAGGAAGTTTGGTATATCACTAAATCCGAAGAAATCACATTTCGGGGTGGAAGAAGGGAATTTGTTGGGGCATATTATCTCCAAAGAAGGCATTAAGATAGGCCCCAATAGGGTTGAAGGAATCTTGAAAAATTGGCACTCCACGCAATAAAAAGGAAGTGCAATCTTTCCTGGGGAAAGTAAACTTCTTGAGGAGATTCATCCTGAACCTGGCAGAGATTATAAAGCATATCACTTGCATGCTTAGAAAGGGAAATGAAATAAAGTGGAACCCGGAAGCCAAAAAGTCATTTGAAGATATCAAGTTGGCATTGACTAGAGCTCCTATGCTATCCAGTCCAGACTTCACGAAAGATTTCATCCTATTTTCATTTGCCTCAGAGCATACAATCGTCGGTGTGTTGTTGCAAAAAGATGAACAAAATTTCGAGAAGACTATAACTTATTTCAGCAGGACATCGTGAGATTCTCCACCGAGGTACGACATTATGGAAAAAAAAGTATATGCCTTAGTGAAAGCTTTGAAGGAGTTCGGGACATACATATTGCACTCCCACGTCATTGCTTATGTGCCCAACAACTCAGTAAAGGATATCCTGACTCAGCCCCACCCCGAAGGAAGGAGAGGTAAGTGGATAGTAGCCATGCTAGAATATGACCTGGAGAACAAGCCTATGAAACTAATTAAGGGTCAGGGCCTTACGAAGCTAATGGTACAGTCAAACTGCGATGCAGTGGGAATAAATTTCATTGTCAGTCTCTTAGAGAGTCGTCACGAAGAAACGATTGTGCAAGTGTCTCAAGATTTCGTCGTTTCGACGTGGTATGCAGACATCCTCTATGTGTTTAAGAATCTCCAGGCCCCTCCAGGTGTAAGTAAGACCAAACCCCGATTTCTAAAGCTTAAAGCAGTTAAGTTCTACATCCTGGATAACTCGCTCTACTGGAAAGATCCTCAAGGAAGGTTGTTGAGCTGTTTGCTGGAAAATGATGCGAAGCGAGCCACAAAATAATTTCCCAAGGGAGACTGTGGAGGACACCATTATTGGAAAACCACCGCACACAAAATCCTAAGAGCGGGTTACTATTGTCCCACCATCTTCACGGACGTGTTAGATTTTCGATGGAAGAGGAAAGTTGCAGCCTTTTCCACTAAATCCAATATGATTCAAAGCGTCATTCATGTAGTGGGGTTTGGATTTTATAGGGGAAATAAATTTGCCATCCTCATCACAACACAAATGGATACTCATGGACACCGACTACTTCACAAATTGGATAGAATCGATCCCCATGATGCAAGCTACCGATGCAGTCATCATCCCATTTCTGGAGACAAACATCTTGTTGAGATTTAGATGCCCCATCAAGATCATAACAGACAATGCGACTGCATTCAAGTCTAAGAAGAAGGATAATTTTTGTCAGGATTACAACATAACCCGAGGGAATTCTACATCGTACTACCCATAATGAAATGGGTTAGCAAAATCATCAAATAAGAGCCTGACCAGGATCATCAAAAAACTCCTACAAGACAATAAGAAATCTTGGCATAAAAATCTTATCTATGCACTGTGCGCAGATCGGGTTACCACCAAGAAGTCCATCTCAACATCTCCTTTTCAGATCGTATATGACGTAGACACAATTTTACCTACCACATTGGGGTTGCCTATCAGAAAATTGCTGCAATAGAAGGAGGCCGAGCCAAATGACACGCAGAGAAGAATAAATCAGTTGGTTCACACACAACAGATGAGGGAATAGGTGTACAACCGATCACAACTCCACCAGGAAAAGATGAAGAAATACTTTGACAAGCATTCCAAGTCGGAGGATTTTCATTTGGGTGATCTGGTGTTGATATGGGACATGAGAGATGAGGACAAAGGAAAGCATAGAAAATTCGATAATCTGTGGATGGGTCCATTCAAAATCGGTGCACATCACAGAAATAATGCTTATTTTCTAGAAGAACTAAATGGAGAGAGACTTGGTTGGGGGCCTGTAAACAACAGGTTCCTCAAACATTATCTGATGAAATAAAATCCATTTAAGTCACATGTCATTGTAAATAGTTGTTTTATTTTTGTATCGAGTTAATATGTCAACAAAAAATTGAAGCCCGAAGTGAAGGCCCTAAGTTTATGTTGAAGTTTTTAGAAACTGCATCGATAGGTTTAGGTTCTATTTTTTCTTTCATATTTCAGTGTCTGAAAGTCGAATAAAGACCAATGCTCAGGCACCTAGTATATTGTTCTTTGCTACCTCGCAGGGAGGATAACATCCCCGTTGGAGCCAGTTGTTAGTGCCTCCATTTTTCTTTCCATTTAGAGTTGGTTTTAGTCGAGTTATATCCCATGTATCTAAACATGTAAATTCAGGTACGTAACAGTGAAGGGGTTGAAGTCAACAAGTGGCTGGTTGGCCCTTGGAAGCAGGAAAGGATGACAAAGTCGAAACATGTGTAAGTGGTACAGGTATGTTGTTCCCAGAGAATTAGGCCTTGTTAAAAGGTAGTCTCTACATGACACAGGTCGAGTCAAGTAGTTAATGAAAGTTGCGTTGACAAGTGCATAAACTATTATCAACTCATCATGAAGGCCAAGGGAATGAAAAATCATGGCGTTCGTATCATGTATTCCCTACAACCCTTATCGAATATACCTTACATGTGGGGATGTGCCATGGAAAATCTGCAATTCGATTCGAAACATCTAGTCGCCATGAATTCACTATTCTTTGACGCAATTCCTCCTTTCGCCCAATCTCTTATAAAATAAAATAATGTTACGTTACAAAGGAGGAACGTGTGTTATAGGAAATAAAACTAGTTCCAAGCGCATGGAACACACTGATGCTCAGTACAAAGAGACATGTTCAGGATGAGGACAATCGAGAAAATTCTTCCATGGGTCAGGGTGTCAAATCGCAAAGGCAAAAATGTTGAAATGCTTGCACCTAAGGAATTCTCTAAAGGTTCATCAACAACAATATGGAGCTAGCATTAGACCAAAGGAACAAGAATGAGACATGGAATGCGATTAGGAACAAACACAAAAAATGAGGAGATACCTTCAATGTAAAGTTTTACGATCCTAGAGAAGGTAAGATCAACGTTTTTTCACATTCGGAGAGTCTAAAGAACCAGTAAAAGAAGACTCTAAAATGCTCTTTTTCGTAAATTTAGTCCCCCAATCCTAAAAAATAATAAAAAAATACTTGGGAATACTCTCCCGACGAGACGTGTCTCCTGAAGCGTACCTTTTTCCTAGTTAATCTATTGGTCAGAAAAGGGGTAAACTTATGTCAAATATATGTTCTTTCTAGACCAATGAACGAGTGTGAAAGAAACAAGGTCACTCGACGATCTTTTCCTGTTTAGGGAGTCTAAAAAGGACTTAAAGAAGACTCTAGGGGTTTCCTTTTTCATAAATAATCTCCAAGGCCTGAAAAAAGTGATAAACCAAAACCAAGGAGAATGGCCCTTTTCACAAATTTAGTCCCTCAAGCCCAAACAAGCGAACTGTAGCTCCTAGGGCATACCTTTTTTGTAAAATGATCCATCCATACCAAAAAAGGGGTAAACTATCACTTGACATATGTGCCTTCAAATTTCACTTTGGCAAGCGTGAATGGAAACAAGATCACTCAACAATATTTTCAATTTTAGAGGTTCAGAAAAGAGCTTAAAGAAGACTCTAGGGGTGCTCCTTTTCGTATGTAATCTAAATGAGGTCAAAAAGGGTAATCAATCTCTCGTTAGATGTTTCTTTCATAGTTTTAAGTGAGCTTGAAAGAATAAAAACCATTCTCTAGGGGAGTCTTGTGTGAATAGGCCAGAAAAATGAGGCTTCAAATTCAGAGCCATGGAGAGACTAAAATGACTCCCGAGCCTATAGGACACTTAAAACATGGGAACCAACATGCAACAAAATATTCTAACCAGGGCACCCATGTAAAGGGAGGCTCTACCACCTAATTTCGACACTTCTAGAGAATCATGGAAGGTTCTATGTCGCACTTTGGTGGGATCAACCCTATGAAAAGCAAAAATTGTCAATAAAATGCAAATGCAAAGTGGTATATACCTACCCTACATGAAAATGGTGATAACTCATTTTCATCACAAGATGTTATAAATAATTCCTCCCATTAAAGAGTCCAAATCCAAAATCTAGACAAATTTATGTAACCAAAAGATCACCGAGAGAAAGCAATCAATCCAGCAAACCAACATTAGAGAAGAAACCAGGGTCAAAATTAGGTCAAAAAAGGTCAAAAAGTCTATAAATATGAGCAAAAGGATCATTTTTACCATTGCATTTTTGAAAAAATACCAAAAAGGCCAAAACCCCTCTTCCTTCATTTGTCAAATTGGAGAGCTACGGTGGACGAAATCAACTCTCACTTGGACCAAGTAAGTAATTTCTCCTTAAAATTGCAATTTCATCCATTGTTTATAAGGGCCCTTTTTATAAGTAATTTCTCCTTAAACTGCACGATAAATGAGGGGATTAGGCCATTTCGTCAAAAATAACGACCATCAAATGTAGTTAACAAAGTGGGGGATGGATCTAACTTAGGCTGACCAATAGCCTTCCAAAATGCAAGTGGCATAACACAAGTCGATGCCCCCTCGTCTACCACAGTGCGGAAGATGTTTTGTGTTAAATGTTTCGTGGCGTAAACCACTATTCTCTAAAAGAAGACGTGGTAAAGAAAACGAGGTATTAGATTGGAAGGGTAAAACACGATAGAATCTGATTTAGTAGGCTCCAAGGCACCTAAAGCTAACAATAATGGTTTTCTTTGTGAGGGGAAACTCTGGAGAACCTCTAGAGAAAACATTTCACACGAGGTTTGCACCAGATCTTCAACAAAGAAGTAGTTCTAGGTAGCCTGTGCATTTGGGTTATAAGACCCCTTCTTAAACGCACCTTTGGGGATGTGAGTCATTGCATCTCCTATCGAATTATCAATATGGAGAGGTTTCAATGGTTCAGGAGCTCCCTTTCCTTTATCCACATATTTGGGGGTTCCATAATCATGGGCCATAGTATGAATATGAGCATCCACCCTCATCATATATACATTTGCGGCTCCGAGATTAGATTCATGTGTGGTGGAACCCTGATTTCCCCAAAGAATGTTTGTGGATCAGGATGCATGTGTCATATTTTTCCCTTGAGGAAAGGGGTTAGTTAAAAAAGTAGGTTGATGTTGCGCTAACAAATTTTGGGCTTCCTCAATCCAAGGGCACTGATGAGTCAAGTGTTCATTCTTGCAAAGATTGCAAGGAAAATTGACCTTGTTCTTTTCATTCTTTCCCTCTCCAACATTATTAGCAGCCTTTTTCTCATTACCCCCCAACCCTTCTTACCCTTTCTCTTCTTTTTATCCACGAGTTGTTTATTACCCTTGTGGTTCATCATCTGCACAATATGTACTTCTGAATTTTGGGTTGTGAGGCAGCCATACTAGAAGTATGGATGTCCATAGTATGTTGTAACGATAATTGTTGCATTTGGTTAGACAACAAATTCATGGGATTATTTTGCATTGATCCCACAATACCATCGGCATGAGGCCCAAAATTATGTTTGGAAAAGTCAAAGGTTGATCACGGTGCATCAGGAATAATCTCATAAAGCATGTCGGATTATGGATAGATCAACTCCAGCTGTTGATATCTTATTATTTCCTCTTCCTTGGAAAACACTCCATAAGTCGTGACATCTTTGGAGATATAGGGCACCAAATAATTCATGAACCACTCAAGGAAAAACATAGGAGGGACCTTGACCTTGATCAATCTATTACAACGAAACCATTCCTCGATATGATTTGAGATATGGACTAACTTTGACTATTTGAAATTGGCCAGAATCTCGGTGTCGACATCATATCTCATCAAAAGCTAAAAATGGTTCAATAAAACCATCGCCAACTCGTTAAAGTAAGAATATATCGAGTCGTCGAGCTCAATATACCATTTCGTGTAACCCCTTATGAGAGTGATTTGAAACAATCACAACTTAATGGAATCATTGTTTAGAAAATTCAAGGAGCCACACAAAATAAAAGTCGTGACATGATCACCTGGATCCTCACTAGGTTTTCCTTCAAAGTTTGGGATATCTGACAACAAATTCATCGGCACAGGAGGAAAAAATGGAACATGACATAGAAGGCTCATTCAATAACCTTGAAAATTATGGAAAATGAAGAGTTTCTAGAAACAATAACCTTGGTTGGGTCATGTTCGGTTCAAAATATGGGCTTGGATATTAGCTGGAACCAAGTTGTGAGGAAAATCTTGCTTGCTAACCAGGGTTCTAGTAAAAACCATTGTTTCCTTGACTGGTGTAAAGGAACGATGCACTTGATTGAATCATAAAAAATTTTGAATAGTAGGATGACATGACTTGAGTGGGCATTTCCCCCTGCATGGAATTCCATTGACCTGGGTTGAGGTTGCCCCTAACTGACCCCTCGTGCATAAGAAATGAACCTTGCAGGGGATTCCACTTAGAGTGGGATGGGTTACCTCCAATCGACATCTCGTGTATAGGGATATAATTATTTATGGGATTCCCCAGACCTTGTAAGGAGGTGTCTCTTGTCATCGATCCCTACAAAGGCATAGAACCTTGTGCTAAGATGGGTTGATTAAGAGAGGGGCTTCCCCCTGAAGAAAATGCTGATGAAGAAAAGGTGTTGTTCCCAAAAACACCAAATAAGGAAAATGGCATGGACCCAACTGTATTTGTGGAAGGTGGAGGTATTTGAATCCCTCCACTAGACAATTTAGAACTGACAGTGGGCCCGAATGGCTGCTAGGAAGCACCTACGAGAAACAACGACGGAGGGGAAATATGATCTCCACCAAAACTAAACTTGTTGAATGGAGAAATTGTTCCCCCAAGGGATCCTTGCGAGGGTGTTTTAGAACTCCCCGTACCCAAGCTGATAGTCTATAAAGTATACTAGGTTATATCCTAGGTCATGTTGAATCCCGACATCCCATATGAAAACGAAACAACAAACAGATTCTACGTGACCGTAGAACGAATAGTGTTTCAAGTCATGATAGGGACTACACCACTGACAAAGGTGGTATCTATCTGATGAGATTCATTTCTAGAAGGGGAAGGTGGGAGAGTGGGAAAGAGAACCTCCCCACCTACAACCAAAGTAGGAGTATGAGGACTCCCAATAAAAGTAACATAATTTTCTTCCATAACAAGTCGCCTAACGAGACGATGATCAAGACTAGTCACCTTAGGAGGGAATATATGAACAAGAACTGGTATTGAGAGGTCAGTTATCGGAGGGTTCCGGGGCCTAATGAAACCTTAAGCTTCGAGTTCTAAAATGCGAGTTACCTTTGATGACAAATTTTCTCCTCTTGAAATAAGATTAGGTATAATTTCTTGTGGCCTGGTAGTTTCAAAAGAACCTTCTTGATCCAACCTTCGCCTCAATGGGGGTGGGGGTTGTTGCACGATTACCGGTGGGAGGCCTTGGAGTCTGTGTGAATGGTGTGAATGGTGGGAGGCCTTGGAAACTTCATTGTGTTAGTTACATCATGATCCACATATTTTATCTTCGACACCTTTCCTAGCATATATTCCACTGCAACTACAACATCTGGGAGATGAGGTAAAGTGATTTATGTCGCTCTTAGTGATTTCCTCCTTTGACCCACAACTAGGTTTTCTTGTGTGGATTCATCCATGGATTTTTCTTCTTATTCTCCCTCTATTTCTTGCTGGACTTCGACCTCTTCTACAACTTTCTACTTATATTTGTCCTTTCCCTCCACTTTTGTAGGGTTTTCAAGACTAGGGTTTGTGCCGTCGTTAGGATTTTATGCGCTCTGACCCGATTGCACTTGTTCTTTGGTTGATATTTCTTTCTCTATTTTTGTAGGACTGATAGATTCAGTCTCTAATGTTGTAACTTCGTCCAAATCCAAAAAACTCTCTGGTTCTTCCATTCTTTCCTTCTTCGTTCCTACCTGTCGGGTCACTCTTACGAAACGTCCAGGAGTGCCAACCTTCGAAGGTGCCATATAACTATCCTTGCACAAAATTGACTAACTTTTCATCTTTCTCAATCACCCCTTTATCACATTCTCAAGTGCTATGTTGCTAAAAAATCGCTAAGTGTCGAAGTTGCCCATGTTTTTCCCCTTTTATAAACCCTATCATTAATGTTCTGTCTTGTTTTTCACCTTTTCTGGTTATTTGCACAGTGTCTAATTTTCCTAAGTGTAGTCTTCCAAATTATGTCACACCAATTGTTGTGCGCTTTCATTCCTGAATTATCCATCTCTCACTTATCCCCCCTAATTACATATTTTTGGATTTTTCTTCATTTTTCTATTTTTATCTTCCTTTTTCTTTTTTTAGCTCCTACTATTTACAATATGTACAATTCTACTTGATACGCTTCAACTACTAAGAGTTAGTATGTCAACTATCCCTATATAGTTTCAGTTGAATACCATTCACCATTCCTTTCACTTCCTTTCCTACTAAGTCTTGCAGTTGTACAACACCTCCATCTGTGACTATATTTATTTGATATGGCCCTATCCAATGCATTCTGAATTTCTCTAGGAGATGCAAATAATTATTATCATAGGGGAGAACCAGATCTCCTTCCTTAAACTTATTCTTCTTGATATGTATGTCATGCCATGCTTTATCCTTTTATTTCTGTACCTCTTGATGGAAACCTACCATGATCATGTCCTCTCCTAATTACATTAGTTGAGCTAATCTTTCCCACACTACGCCACTTTCTGTCATGTATGTAATTGATGCAATGCATAGACTTGGTATCAAATAATTTAAGAGAACTATTGCCTCTTTTGCATACACCAATCTAAAGGGTGTTGGTCCTGTTAATTTCTTGTACGTAGTTCTATAATACCAAAGTATTGTTGGTACCTTCAAATCCAAATCATCTTTGTTTACATTACAAATATTTGTCAAGGAATTCTCCAAAATCTTGTTGAGGGCTTCCACTGTTCCATTTGCTTGAGGGTGGTAAGGAGTACTCTTCTGGTGGTATATCTTAAATTATTCAAGAATCGCCTCAATTGTACTATTAATGAAGTGACTCCCTTGATCATTCATAAACATTCTTGGAAATCCAAACCTTGTCACTACATTCTCAAATAATAAGTGTGATGCAGTCTCTACACTGCAATCTTTTACTGGTGTTGCCTCATCCCATCTAGTCAAGTATTTTGTCGCTATAATAATATATATGGCTCTTGATCTTCTTGTTGATTAATTGGACCTACAAAATCTATTTCCCATTTATCGAACACTTGTAAAGTAACATGTGGTCTCAGAGGCATGTCAACCCTCATGGATGGCTTCCTAACTCTTTGACAAACATCACACTTCTGACAATGTTCTTTTGAATTCTTATGAATTGTTGGCCACCATAATATTGCACACAATACCTTCTGCATGGTAGATTTACCTACGTAGTGTATTCTTGCAATCCCTTCATGCACTTCTTCCAAAATAATGGGTCTTTCATGCTCGATCACACATCTCCTGAAGATGCTATCTGCTCCAAGTTTCTATAAATGACTTGCAATCAATTGGTAATCTGCAGCTCCTACCTCCAAATTTTTCTTCTGCGCAGTAGTAAATTCTCTTGGTGCAAAGCCTGTACTTAAAAACTCAATAATGTCAACAAAATATGCATGATCTATTTGTATTGAAAACAATTGTGCATATGGAAAGTTGTCTTCCAAATTACTGGGTTATTCTCCATTTGTTATCCTCGATAAGTGATATGGTCCTACGTTCAATATTCCAGGCTTCACTAGAACTGCAAAGTCAAATTCTTGAAATAAGAGTAGCCATCTGCATATCCTTCCCCCAAAAAATGGCTTATTAAGTAAGTATCTCAAATCTGAGTGATCTCTAAACATATTAAAGTGGTGTCCCAACAAGTAATGTTTGTGTTTCTGCAAATCATAAACCATAGCTATACCTCCTCTTTTTGTAGTATTGTAGTTTTGTTCGGAATCTGACAACTTTTTTCTCTCAAATGCAATAGGGTGATATATATCACCTTCTCTTGGATGGGTTAATACTTATCCTAATTCAATTGTAGATGAATCTACATGTACTTGAAATTATTTTTCCCAATATGGAAATACTAAAATTTACACAGTAACCATCTTCTCCTTCAAAATATCCAGACTCTTTTGGAATTCATCATTCCACTAGTACTTAGTATTCTTCTTCAACAACTTCTCCATTGGTGCAGTGATATGTGCATATCCCCTTATGAATTTTTTGTAATACCCTCTATGGCCTAATGTACTCTTCAACTGGTGCACTTACTTTGGTTGTGGTAAGTTAACTATGTAAACAATTTTTGCAGGATCAACCAGTAGACCATGTTTACCCACAACATTCCCTAACAAAATCCCAAGAGGCGCGTTGAAAATACATTTCTTAATATTCATGAGACCTGAAATGGTCTGCATCTATCCAACATCATCCTTACTACTTCAACATGATCTTTCAACATTCTTAACATTGTCCAATCGCCCAAGTAAACCTCCAAAAACTTATGAATAAATACCTTAAAAGCTTCTACTACTACTCTTGAAAAAATGGTTGGTGCATTCTTCAATCCAAATGGAATAACTATGTAGTGAAATGAGCCCCACTCTATCACAAATGTTTTATTATTCCTATATTTTGGTGCAATCCTTATTTGATGATAACCTGAAAAATCCATCTGTAAAAGAATAAGTTTCTTGACCACCTACATTCTCCAAAACTTCATCTGTAAATGGGGTAGGAAAATGATCATGTTGGAAAGCATCATTCCATTTTCTCAAATCTACAAAAATTCTGATCCCTCCTTGCTTCTTTTGCTGCACCACCATAGGAATGATCCATTCTAACTCTTCTACTAGTTCTATAACACTAGCTTCTAGCATCTTGTCAATTTATGTCTTCACCTTATCTTTGTATATTGGATTCAATTTGTATGGTTGTTTTCTGATAGGTCTTGATTCTGGATTTAATGGTATATTCATCTCTCCTATCTCTCTTGCTAACCCCTTCATCTCTGATAATGTTTTTTGGAATAAGTCACTATACTCGCATAGTAATTCTCCCATCCTTTTTACTGTCTAATTATCCCAATAATCTCCAATACTAGCCATCTTTGGGTTTTCTACAGTTCCAATATTTACCTTCTTGATCTTTAATGGTGCAACATAATATTCTGAATCCATCTTGGGACCTTATACTTCCCTTTCACCTTCCACCTATGGGATCTGGATATTGCGTGGATTATCTTCTGTTGGTTCTTCTACTTCAGCTACGTGATAACAATGTAGCAATTGTTTAACTGTATGACTAGCATGCCTCTGAGATGCTGAAATTATTCAAGCTATGGTTCCTCAAATATCTTGTTTCTTACCACTTTCAACACTATATCAATCTCTAGACTATCATGCTCAAAGGAAAATGTAACTACACAATTTTGTTGTATTTCTTCCTAGTTAACAGTTTCTCTACGTTGTTCTTGTTCTGTGTGCAAGTTCTTCGGAATGCCTTCTAGTGTGTGAATGAAATGGTGTGGTCATTCTTCTGGTGGTACTAGTATCCATTGAACAATTCACTTCTCTACATTCTCCCGGGGTTGTCTAAATCCTTCATATTTCTCCTCCTATTCTGCGTCGAATCTTATGCGCAGTAACCTTTTGCACTGAAACCAATTGTTGATATTTACCTTGTGTGTACCCCACCATTTTGCAAGTGTAGATTTTAAAGTAACATCTAATGCTGGTAATATTTTATTTTCCATAACCTCTACCTCATACTTCATTAAAAATTCTTCTAAATCATTCAAGCCATAAAAAGTAGGAGGTTCTATTACCTCTATACCAACCCATCTCAACACATGTGTCATCCTTACACATCTCCTGGTAGATAATTCATGTAATCATTGTTGCCATTTTTCTAGTCCTGTGTTAGAGTTTGAAGCACAAGAATTAATACCCCTCCAACTAAGCATGCCATCTGTAGTTGGGTTGATATAATATTATTCGTGTGAGGTAGTTCTGTATAGCTGATTCAAATATTCTATGAGAATATTATCCGTTGCAGGTTCCACATACTTTCCTCCTTCTGAGGGATCCAATGGCGCAAAAACTATGTATTCTCCAAACTCAAATATCATCTTTCTTGTCTTCAAATTGATAATATCCAAGTTATCAAAGGCTCAATCCAAACCCAATAGTGATAGATATGGTGAAATATTGTACACTATGTCAATGACTTCAAAGTCATCCATGGTGCACACACCATCTAGATCTACTGGAATCCCCTTCAAACTTCCTATTGGAATCACTCTGGGCTGATTTTGCAACTTCAACTGAATAGGTGAATACCCCAATTGTGGTTCTCCCATAACCTCCCAGGTTTTCTTTGGTATAACATTGAATTCAATTCCTAAGTCTAGTGTAATATCACCCATATTGAAATATCCTATGTTAGCATTCAATCTAAATTCCCTATTGGTTCTTCTCATCTTTTGGACCTAATTTAATACTTTTACCCCCTCTTCCCCAAGATTACACTTTTCTAATAAATTATGTAGTATTTGTAAGGATTTTTTTATCACTCAACAATTTGAGACAATCTCCCAAAAAGTTTCTTAAGTTACTTACTTGTTTTGAATACTACACTTGATTGGTTTGATCAAATAATGAAGGCATGTCATAGACTAGTATCTCATTTACTAGCTTCATTCCAGAAGTGGACGCAATATTTTCCTTCAAGATATCTTTTCTAGATTCTTTGAATATCTCTTTCTCTTTGCGTGCATCAAACTTTTGTTCAGGCACTGGATTCTTCCTAACCCACTAGTACTGGTCCTAATCCTTCTTGGTTGCATCTTATCCTGTCTTGGCTCCACCTTTAGTCACTATGTTAATATTCTTCCTATTCTATTCTCTATTTTCCACCCCGATCCATTGCACATTATGATTAGTCTAGTTCCTCTTGTCCTGTATTTTTTTCAACAATGTTGAACAATCTTTTGTTTCATGGTCTATCGTGCGACAATGCATGCATGTCGCAGATGGCTGTGGGAAGTATCTTGCATAGTTCCCTGGTTTCTGATAGTTATGACACACTATTGGTCCTCAACTTCCTCCAAATCCTCTTCCTCCACGACCTCCTCCTCTGAAGCCTCCTATGTTTCTATGATTATCTCTGCATGGTGTGTTATACTGAGGTCCTTGATTATACTGTAGTTGTAGGTTATTGTACTGTTGTGGTGTTGCACTATGTTGTGCATGATTCTATTTTTGTTTCCCTTGAAATTGTTGTGCATTGTAGTGTGGTTGTGTTGCAAACTACTATGTGGGCTTGTATTGTGGCTATAGCACAATGTTATACTATGACTGTTGCATAGATTATCTTGTTACATGTCCATCCCGTGCCCTGTATGTATCTTCAATCCTTTCTTTCGTCATCTCCAATGTTCTACAGTCCTTGTCTTCGTGTCCAACTAACTTACAAAAGTTACAAAATGTACTCTTCGAAACTATTTGATATTTATGCATCATGGGGAAATGATAAGGATCATTCCCATGTGTTTTCAAAATATCACACCATGGTCCTCCCAAAGCTAAAGGGTTTGGCATACCCACTCCAATATACTGTGAAAATAATGTACACTCATTCTTGTGATGACCTTCTCTCCTGCACATTGTACACTAGACATCTTCTCTTTTATCCTTTCCTTTGTTCTGATTTAACTAGAATGCTAAGTTCTTCAGATCTTACTTCAACTCTTCCACAACTGGATGTGTATGTTTGTACTGGTTTTCCTCTAGTTGTAATGCTTCCTACAGAGCCTCACCTTTACTTTGGAATTTATGTTGTCTCAAAGGATACTTCAAGTGTGCCAACAAAGAATTAACAAAAAAATTCCTATGATGTGTATCAATAATAGTGTACATTAACTTACCTTTTAGCCTCTTTAATTTTTGGTCCACTTCCTAGACTGATTCTCCTGGTTTATGCTTGATTTATATCATTTAATTCATAAAATACTCTTCTAAACTTGGCTTCTGAAATTCATTTATTAACTACCTCTTCACATCTGCTACAGTTGCAGGTGTTCATGTTGGGTTATTAGATGAGAGACCCATGCACCAATCAAATGCGTGGTCTCTAAAAGTGATTTCCAACTGCAAAACCTTTAGGTCCTCGTCTATAATACGATTTGATTCCCATATCTTCTCACATATGAAGAAATTTTTTTATGGGTCATCTGACCCATCCACTCGAAACTCTGGTAACCTGATGGTTGGATCTTGTCTTGCTATTGTGAAATTTGTTGAATAACCACCTTTGTGTGGTGTAGAGACTTGACTTCTAATCACTGAAATTTCACTTCTACTATTGGACCCACGTCGTGAAAACATTCTTCTACCACTAATCACTTGTTGGTTAACTATTTTCTTCTTCTTCATTTGTGTTATTCACACATGGGGTTTTGGGTTCCATACTAATTTGGATATGGAATGGAGAGACTTCTTTTACGTTTAACCCAAGACCTTTGGCTTTCCTCTCATATGTGGCACACAATAATCCTCAATTTTCCCCATGGTGTGGATATCCTCTACAAATTCCTCATCGTTGTCCAAGTCCTCTCACTCCGATACAACCCTCTTCTTATTATTCATTCTATACTAGTAACATCATCCATTGTGCGTCACTCCTACATTCCTTATGCTTTTCCTAGTCTGTTCATCATCCATCATGATGGGCTCCATTGCCTCCTTCTTCTGGCTACTCTCCAAATCCTTCTCCATTTCTTAGATCGTCCTTAGTGCTTCCCCTAATCCCCCCATGTGCGCAGAGTGATCTAGTTGTCTGATTACATATTCATCATGATTTTATCATGTAGTAAGATCTTGATCGACATGTAAAGAGACCCAATATACTTCCCTTTGGGTCCCTTCAAGAAATCGTGCTCCGTAGCAGTGTATGAATTTTTTGTATCTACTACAAACTCTGTGATAAAATCCATAGTAATGTTGTCTAACAAAAAATCCACTACGTGCATGAATTTATTATTAACCCTTTCCAGCCATGCGATATTTTCAGCAGTCCACACTGCTGGCCTAATCCGATTAGTTGGATGAGTATCCTTCAACCTTAACTACCACTCCTGTAATAACTCTGGAAAGAAACAAAAATATGCTTCATGTAAATCAGTAAAGACATACCTCTGCAGGTACTGATGTAATGTATACATGTAAGCCTTATTATCTTTATGAGTGAACTCCAATTGCTTCGTCTCTAACCATATTTCAATCTCTTTCTTCGTAGGATTCCATGGCCTGAACATACCTTTTGACTACTGCATATTTTTCACCAAACCCCTTCCTATCTCTCCTTTTGAGTTCTAGCTGACAATGGAACCATGTTTTGGACTTATGGGCTCACCCAGGTTCTACCTTAGTTCTCCAACAAAACCCTTATCACCATCGACCCTTCTGGTAAACCATAAGGCAACATCATGCATAGAGTGCACAACACAGTCTCACCTGAGATGGTTTATGGGTGACTACAGGATGCAAGTGTCTGCAATCATGGAAGGGATTGGGGGATGTTCTTTCTTAATTTTTATTTCGACTTACCCATGCATTCTATTACATTATTCATCAAATCCATTCATTCATTCCTTCATAACATTTATTTTTCATATCTATTCTAGTACGCACTATAAGTAAAACCATTCATTCATCTATATAACCATTAGATCATAACTGCAAAATATTAAAACATTCAAATACATTGCACACACATTTTTATCGTGGTTCACCCCCCATGAAGTTACGCCCACAAATATCTTCTTCTTCTTTTCTCATTCACAAAAAGGCGTTGGACACATTACATCATAATATAGAGTAGTGAGGTAGACCATGATCACACCAAGCTCCATAGCTTGCAACCTGGCCCTCAACTACTTCAACTTCACCCAAGCTCTACAACTCTCAAAACAAACTTCAACTCACAAAGAGTCCAAAACAGGTTCTTCAAAATAGTTCTTCCCAAAATATATGATAAGACACTTCTAAGGATTCTATATTCGTCAAACTACTTTATATCTCTTCTATTTATATTACAAAATTGGGTTAAAAACCTTTACATTTTATTCCAAAACCCTAACCCTAACATGGCTAGGTTTGTCCACATTTGTGTTGGATTTCCGCAAATCCTATCGCACACGCTACTTTTCCTCAAAATATGGCGCGCTCTCCTTCTCGGCCTAATCTACCTCATTTGCTGCGTTGTTCTTCCAAACATGCCTACTCCAACACTAGATGAGTGTTTGTGAGTGTGTCATCTGTAATAAAATCAATCTCTCCAAGGTGGGCATACCCGGGACAAACTAAGCATGGATGGTAATCAAGTACACCGTAGATCCATGTCAGATATATATAATAATCATGGACACGTGAAAGATACATAGTGGATCCATGCCAACAAGGATGATAGCCACAAACAATACACAGTGGAGCTACGTCTCAAAATCATATCAAGATATAAGATTACAATAACATATACAAGATGATCTTCAGGAAGCATTAATGTCTGTAGTTGGAGATGATAGATTCATAACTCGAACAAAAATTTAAAATCTTCAAAACTCAGGTAGGAGTATAATAAGAGTGTAAGACTCACTACCCTGAGGCCTTTGACAAACTTCCGCTAAAAGAATGGAGAATTTCAAACATCAGGCATGGAACTTCATTGATTATGAATGTGGACTTCATAAGACTCTTAGGATGGCTGACCTGCGAAGCTCAAGAGACTGATTGTAGAATGGATAGGTTGTAAAACTTCCCTTGGACAAAATAATGACATATAAAGTGACTAAGAAATCATGTTATTGACGTAATTTCATGAAACAGGAGGCATCAAAAACTCTCCATATGTTTGGAAGAGTAACCAAATGGAGGAGGACACAACTCTATATAACGAGAACAACTTCCTAATGTCATGCTAAATCCCAAAACTAAGTGACAGACTCAAGGATGTGATTTGTCCAGGGGTGATAAGATTGTTTCCAATAAAAAAGATAATTCATCCCCTTGAAAAAGAATAAAAGAATATTTGATTTTTTTATTTTTCATATATTTAACGATATTGAAAAAGAATAAAAGAATGCTACTTTACAAAGGAGGAATGAGTGTCACAAGCAATCAAACTAGTTCCAAGTGCATGGAACACACTGATGCTCAGTGCAAGGAGACATGTGCAGGATGAGGACACTTGGGAAAATTTCTCCATGGGTTAGGGTGTCAGATCACAAAGGTAAAAATGTTGCAAGGCTTTCACCTAAGGAATGTTATAAAGGTTCATCAACAAAAATATGGAGCTGACATTAGGCCAAAGAAACAAGAGTGAGACATTCAATTCCATTATGAACTAACACAAAGACTGAGGAGATTCCTTCAATGTAAACTCTTATGGGCCCAAATAAGGTAAGCTCGACGGTTTTTCATGTTTAGAGAATCTAAAATCTAGTAAAAGAAGACTCCAAAATGGTCTTTTTCATAAATTTAGTCCCCCATGATCGAAAAATAATAAAACAATACTTGGGAATACTCTCTCGGTGAGACGTGTCTCCCGAGACGTACATTTTTCCTGGTTAATCTATTGGTCAGAAAAGGGGTAAACTTATGCCAAATAGATGTTCTTTCTGGACCAATGAATGAGTGTGAAAGAAACAAGGTCAATCGATGATATTTTCCTGTTTAGGGAGTCTGAAAAGGGATTAAAGAAGACTCCATGGGTTTCCTTTTTTGTAAATAGTCTCCTAGTCCCGAAAAAGTGATAAACCAAAACTAGGAGAATGGCCCTTTTTCACAAATTTTCTCCCTCGGGCTCAAAAAAGTGTTAATCTTGCACCTGGGAATACTCTCCTAGTGAACTGTAGCTCCTAGGGTGTACCATTTTCATAAAATTAGCCATCCAGACCAAAAAAAGGGCTAAACTATCGCCGGATAGATGTGCCTTCAAATTTTTCTTTGGTGAGCATGAAGGGAAATAAGATCACTTATAAATATTTTCAATTTTAGAGAGTCTGAAGAGAGCTTAAACAAGACTCCAAGGGGGCTCCTTTCCATATGTAATATAAACGAGGCCGAAAAGGGTAAACAATCTCTCGTTAGATGTCACTTTCATAGTTTTAAGTGATGTTGAAAGAAGAAAAACCATGCTCTAGGGGAGTCCTATGGGAATAGGCTAGAAAAAGTAACCAAGAAGAAAAACGAGGCTTCAAATTCATATTCATGGCGAGAATAAAATCACTCCCGAACCTATAGGACACTTACAACATGTCTCCAACATGCAACAAAAGGTTCTAACTGGGGTGCCCATGGAAAGGCAGGCTCTACCACCTAATTATGACACTTCTAGAGAAGCATGGAAGGTTTTGTGCCTCACTTCAGTGGGATCAATCCTATGGCAGTGAAAAAACCGTCAATAAAATCCAAATTCAAAGTGGTATAGACCTACCCTACATGAAAATGGTGATAACTCATGTTCGTCACAAGATGTTATAAATAATTCCTCCCATAAAAGAGTCAAAATACAAAATCTTGACAAAATGATGTGACCAAAAGATCACCAAGAGAAAGAAATTTGTCCACCAAACCAACATTAGAGAAGAAAACAGGGTCAAAATTAGGTCAGAAAAGGTAAAAAAATCGATAAATATGAGTAAAAGGATCATTTTTACCATTGCATTTTGAAAAAGTAACAAAAAGGCCCAAAACCCTCTTCCTTCATTTGTCAAATTGGAGAGCTACGGTGGGAAAAATCAACTCTCTCTTGGACAAACTAAGTTATTTCACCTTAAAATTGAAATTTCATCCATTGTTTATAAGTTTTAGAACATTTTGAGGGATACATGTGCTAAAAAAACATTTGACTTGTGCATGTACACAATCTGCATACAGTTAGCTTGCATATGTACGCATGCTAAAATACAATCAACCCACATACATATGTTTCTGTCATCAAAACAACCCATGTACATGCTCGATTTTATATAAAAAAGAGAGTTACTTACCTCAAAAATTGATTGGTGATGATGCAAGATGTATTTTCAATGGCATGAAAGAGAGCATGAAGAAGTGGACCAACTGGTCGAAGAATATCCTCGGGCAGTAGCAACATTAAAACAATCTGGCATGTGGAAATATTTCCAATGTCCTTTCATGCGAGCCCAACCGAGTCTCTTGAACCATTTGAATGAGTACTGGAACCTTGATGTAGAAGCATCTATTCTTGAGAGACAATCTCTTATATCGATGACGAAAGACATCTACTTCCTCACAAGCCTCTCAAGGAGAGGAGATCCAGTAAATCTCAAGACTTTTCCTCCTGGACCATATGCGATTGTGCATTATATAGCGACATATTGCAAGGCTGGGACTGAGAAAGTAGGATCTCAAGTCCCTATCCAGAAAATTAGCATTTTGAGCTTCAGGGTGATATTATATATGATTGGATGGAACAATGGATCCATAATGCTTCACCAAGCCTCCAGGGGACAAATTCATTTTGACGTGCAATGTCTTCAACTAGTTGTCTTTGACTGGAGCACCATTATGCTCCATTATATGAAGTCCCAACTTATCCACTGTAAGTGAAGGAAAAACAAAATTTTTGGATTCGAAACAATGTTATGTGCATTCTTTTTTGAGAGAGTGTTTTCCATAATCCCAAAGGAGAGTGTGCGAGGACATATCACATCTTTCCCAACACTCTACAGGTGGGACGCCTTGATTCCATGTTAGGGATCAAGAGGCGTTCATGAGGCATACAATTATACCTTCTTCGATTGGTGGAAACAAAAAGTTCTTGCCATCGAAGACTACCCATATTCATTGATTAGATTTCTCCGGGGCCCCGACATGCCCATGCCCCCATGAGTGGCATAAGGAGAGATAGGTATAATTTATTTTTTGATTTATATTATTTTTTATTTAAAAAAATTCTTATTATGAAAGAGAAAAAATATCTTTTTGGTAATGAAAAGATACTTACTTATACTTTGGTATGTACATATGTGGGACCGGTAAGACTGGGAGACTTCCCTTGGTCCTGAAGTCATCCGTGAGAGCAGGCCCATGCAAGAGGATCATTTTCCGAGGCAGGGCCTTCAACAACAAAGGGACAACGAGTTTTGCAATGGGTAGAGAGGAACTTTACTGTCGTCACCCGCAATTTCCCTATGGAAAATATCAAGGATCTGTCATTGTTGATGCATCCACATGTAGTTGGAGTGCCTCAAGCATGGGTCCAGCTCTTCCGACATCTAGCCAACGTCGTAGTATGTTATAACAAGGGCAATAGGCCCATAGATTAGATTAGGCTTGGACATTAGGAGTGTCGAGCGCACCAACTTTTGTATCTCTATATTTAGTGAGGGCTTGATCCCAACGATGTGTATTGACACATATTGAGGCCTATGGCCCACATTTTGTACCATGACACTATTTTTTGGACATGATATATATATATATATATATTTCCTTATGGAGTAAATAAATTTTGTACAAACATATTTACATGTATGTGTGTGTGTTCTTTTATTTATATATGTGAAAGATGCAAATCTAAAGCATGATTTTCTAAAGCATTATTTAATTGATTAAAGTTCCTAGGAACATGAATATATGTAATATAATAAAAATAATGTTCTAAGAGGCGTACCCTAAGGAAACATCGATGAAGGATAGGATCATGGGCGCGATATACTCCATTCAATTGTGACACTGCTAATTGTGTGTCTAAAAAGACATGAAGCCAAGATATACCATGCGATAGAGAATCACGCAGTAGTTCTATAACTGCGCTATATTCGACAACATTGTTGGTTGCTGCCCCTAGACAAGTACCTCCTGAAGATACCAACTCACCAGTGGGCCCGAAGATCACCCAAGTTGCAGAAGAAAGCCATCGAATGTGTCAGATGGAACCATCCACGAACCCAACATAAACCTCAGGATCCCTTGAAATCTACCACAAAGCAGATACACAAATAAACGAGACTTCTATGAGACAAAAAGAACCAAAATTTATAGATAAATATACAATATTTACAAGAAGTCACACCCATGTGACCAACCTAAGCATAATACTTCCTTAAATAAATCCCATTTCCAAGCACAAAAAACACATTGCCTTCAAAATCAACCAAATCATATACGCCTTTCTCCAAAATATTCTTTATAACGAACGGTCCAAACCACATGGGTTTGAATTTTCCTACCCCCAAGGGGTATTTATCTTGATCATAGACCAAGACAATATCACCTTTGCAGAAAACCATAGGGCGGACCGATCTATCATAATGACACTTGATGCGAAGTTTATGAACCTCGTTAGACGTGGCTACATACTGTCACTGCTCATCGAGCTACTCGAGATAGACAAGACATTCTTCAAGTGTATTTGTGTTGGGAAATAGTTCTACTGCCAACTTGAGGGAAGGAATCTGACACTCTATAGTAAAAAATGCATCCATTCTGTAAATGAATTGGAAGGGAGAGAATCCTATAGCAATCTTGACAGAGGTTCGATATGCCCAAAGCACAGAGTATAACATATGCCAATTCTACTTAGCCAAATTGATTGTTCGCTGGAGAATGGTTTTAATAGACTTGTTGACAGCCTCCAACTAGCCATTCTCCTATGGATAATAGGGTGATGAATTCTCTTGTATGAATCCTAGCTTTGATCTTAACTATGTCAACATTTTATTTTGAAAGTGAATTATATGGTCAATGGAAATCTCTTTTGGTTTACCGAATCTTGAGACAATTTGGTTGAAGATAAAGAGTGTTGTAGTTTCTCCATCATTTTTTAACGTTGGCATGCATTCAAACCAATTGGTGAAGTAGTCTACTACCACAATGATGTACTGATTCCTCCTAGAAGAAGTTGGGTGGCATGTGGTAAAATCAATCCCCCACTTGGTGAAGGGGCCAACTGGGATGACATGAAACATAGGAGCAGGGTCTGCTTGCATATTCTGAGAGACGATATGGCACATATGACACTTCTTAACCACCTCAATACAATATTTAAATAGTGAGGGCCAAAATTATCCATCATGAAGTATTTTATGAGTTTTCGCCAACCCAGAAAGGTGACCGCCACATGCTCCACTGTGGAAATCATTTAGCACAAGATTCACTTCTTCATGGGTAAGACAATTATGGAGAACATAATCAACTCCTCAATGATACAAATTTTTATTGATAATAAGGTAATGGTGATCTTGATGACGTATCCGTCAAATATCATCGCTAGAAACATAGGGGAGGAACTTCAAAGTATGGATATATACAAGTATATCCCCATACCAAGGGTCAAAATACGCAATGAGGAAATTTTTTTCAATGAAAAATGAATCTTCACATGAATATTTTCCACTCTCAATCGAAAGCTCCGATATTAACTCTGCAAAGACCAAATATTTCTTGGAATTTAACAAAACAAAGTGTAAATCGAACTCTTGTAGAATAACTATCCACCTACTAATATTCCCACCAATGACCCATCGCACCAAAAAATATTGAAAGGGATTGAAGACGCCCACGACGGTGGTTTTACACAGTAAAATATAATGACAAAATATCTAGACGACATGGAAAACTGCGAGAGACAGTTTCTCAACATGAGTGTAGTTGAGCTCTAGTCTGATTAAGCCCCAAATGAGGTAATAGATAACGTGTTCCTAGAGGGCATCATCTTCCTGAACCAGGACCATGTCAATGGTGGATTCTGCTGCATCCAAATACAATAGGAAATCCTTTCCATAATCAGGAGGGTTGAGCAGAGGGGAAGTCACCAAGGAACTTTTCAATGCGTCAAAAGAGCACTGAGCCACTTCATTCCAATAAAATGGGACCCCTTTTTGTAATGGACACATAAACCCCTTTGTTATTTTGGCATAGTTAGCGATGAATCGTCGTAAAAATTTATCCTTCCCTTGGAGGCTCTGAAGTTGTGGTACTATGCACGAGGGAGGAAATTGAACTATTGCCTCAAACTTGAGGGGATCGACTATTATCCCTTTGTTGGACACAATAAATCCCAAAAAATGTGTTGATCTAACACAAAAATTACACTTTTTTGGATTCAAACGAATCCGGTAATAACGACACCTCTCAAAAATAATTCAAAGATGAGCAAGATGGTCAGCTCTCTTATGAGAACGTGATGCAATATCATCAAGGTATGCTTCAAATATATCTTCAATATTGTGAAAAGAGAACGAAATGGCCCACTGGAAAGTAGCTCCAACATCTTTAAGGACAAAGGGCATTTTATTATATGAAAAAGTACCCTAAAGGGCATATAAATGAAGTCTTGTGTTGATCCTCGGGCCAGACCTAAATTTGATTATACCCTGAGAAACTATCCATAAGTGAAAAAAAATTGCAACACGCACAATCATCAATAATTTGATCAATGAATGGGGTAGAAAAGGTATCTTTCAATCATGCCTTGTTCATATCATGAAATTCCATGCATAGTCGAATTGTACCCTGCTTTTTGATGAAGGGAACATGATTCGACACCCATTCTGTCAACTGGATTGGGTAAATGAAACCAACCTTAGGAAATTTATCTACATCAACATTAATGGATGTTTCCTTTCAAGGATTAACCAGGCGGAGCTTTTGTTGAACATGATTAACATCAGGATAAGTTCTAATCTCATGTTCAACAATTCGAGGGTCTATGCCTAGAATTTCCTCATAGGACCAAGTAAACATGTCATGAAACTCTTTAAATAACTCAATATATGTTCGAATATCCTTGGGGGAGCAGTATACCTGGATGAAGACGTTTTCAACGACCCCATGGGTTTCAGAGATATCAATCAATATTTTCTCAGCTATGTTTTCCATATTCCCTTCAACATATATCCCATTTGATTCCAAAGGTTTGATGAGAAAGTGACATCTCCACTCATGGTCAACATAAATTCTCCTTCTTCCACTCTCTTAATATTGGGAAAAAAATATGATCTATTATGGAGATCATCCCAAGGCTTATCTAGAGTCATCATTGCCTCAATAATATCCTCGTCAGAAGGAAAGACAAAATCCAAAGGATTGTGTGAAGTAAGAGAATTTTGAACCCAAATAGGCTCTAGAACAAGATCTATCTCTTGAGGGGGAGCTAGATCGGGGTTTTCAGAGGCTTGCTCGATAATACTATACAAAACCTCAACTATAGAGAGGGGAATCACCATGATAGGATTCTCGACTCCCTCCATATAATATGACGGAGAAGGTAAAGTCCACATACCATCAAAGTAAGATGTTCGAAATGAACTCACTTGAAGAATAACAATTTTAGGCTGATTAGGGAAATCCAAAATAAACTTAACGTCATCCGAAGGTGGTGGGAATTCAAGCATACCCATCAAATATGGAAACAAACCAACACCTAAGTTGACAATAACTTTCTGCGGATTATCAATCATTGAGATCGTGGATTCTCCCGATGAAGGGTCGAGACGCAAGAAGGAAAATTGATCGACGGTAACAATCCTGCCTTCATGAGGAAATCATAACACTCGAAAAATTCAAGACACTACCATTTTCATAGCATAAGTCCAACATTGACCCAACAAAAGGTTGTAATCGAGATGTGCATTGACAACTTCAACTTCGACATATACAATTTTTCCTTCTAGCTGCACGAGAAAGGAGGGGATTAGGCCATGTGATCGAAAAGAATGGCCATCAAACACAATTAAAAAAGTGGGGGATGGAGCTAACTTAGAATGAGAAATAGCCTTCCAACATGCAAGAGACATAACACAAGTCGATGCCCCCTCCTCTACCATAGTGCGAAAGATGCTTCATGTTAAAGATTTTGTGGTGTAAACCACTACTATTTTAAAGGAGACATGATAAGGAAAATGAGGTTTTTGATTGGAAGGGTCAAACATGATAGATCTTGATTTAGTAGGCTTGGAGGCAACTAAATCCAACAACAATTCTTTTATTTTTTAGGGGAAAATCTGGAGAACCTCCAGAGAAGACATTGCGCACATGGTTTGCACCAGATATTCAACACTGGAGTAGTTCTAGGTAACCCGTGCATTTGGGTTATAATACCCCTTATTGAACTTACCTTTGGGGATGTGATTCACATCTCCTATCAGCTTCTCAATATGGAGAGGTGCCTATGGTTCAGGAGCCCCCGTGCCTTTATCCGTAGATTCAGGGGTTCCATAATCATGGGCCCTAGTCTGAAGATGAGCATATTCCCTCATCATATATACATTTGCAGCTATGGGATTAGAGTAATGCGTGGTGGCGCCGTGATTTATGCCAGGCACGTCTGTGGATGAGGATGTCTGTGTCATGTTTTTCCCTTGAGGAAAGGGGTTAGTTAATACAACGGGATGTTGTTGCGTTAAAATTTTTTGGGCTTCCTCAATTCGGGGGCACTGATGAGTCAAGTGGTCATCTGTGTAAATCTTGAAAGGAAACTTGACCTTGTTCTTTTCATTCTTTCCCTCTCCAACATTATTAGCATCATTTTTTTCATATATACATTTGTGGCTCTATGATGGCACTGCATTCTGGAATTCATCATTCTAGAATTGGGAAATTAGGGTGTCATTCTGGAATATCCAGACAATTCTGGAATACAACATTCCACCAATACTTAGTATTCTTCTTCAACAACTTCTCCATTGGCGCAGTGATATGTGCATATCCCCTTATGAATTTTCTGTAATACCCTTTATGGCCCAATGTACTCTTCAACTGGTGCACTGACTTTGGTGGTGGTAAGTTAACTATGTAAACAATTTTTGCAGGATCAACCAGTAGACCCTGTTTACCCACAACATTCCCTAACAAAATCCTAAGAGGTGTGTTGAAAATACATTTCTTAATATTCATGAGACCGGAAATGGTCTGCATATATCCAACATCATCCTCACTACTTCAACATGATCTTTCAACAAACTTAACATTGTCCAATCATCCAAGTAAACCTCCAAAAACTTATGAATAAAGACCT